>VMBQ01009244.1:21116-35731 GCA_007657795.1 Dreissena rostriformis
GATCGTGGAAGTGTATTGGAGTTTTTACTGGGCTCAATGCAAGTGCGTAAAGTGTCGTCCCAGATTAGCCTGTGCAGTCTGCTACAGGCTAATCAGGGACAACACTCTCCGCCTTAACTGGATATTCCTTTTGAAGGGACTTCCTTTGAACATAAAAGTGGAAAGTATTGTCCCTGATTATACTTTGCGTACTGCACAGGCTGATCTGGGACGACACTTTGAGCATATGTATTAAGCCCCATTTTCCCATCCTTTTAGGTTCTCCCAAGACATTGAAGCCGTAGACAGTACACTGCCAGAAATGATCGCGGAAGTGATGTGGAGTTTCTACGCAGTAATCAGCATCTTTGTAGTTGTGGCCTACAGCACTCCCATATTCCTGACTGTGATTCTACCCCTGGGATTTCTGTATTTCATCATGCAGGTACGCTTTTATTGAGTTTTCATTTAAAGAAGGTTGAGACTTTCTAGGTCTAAAGGTCTAAACAAAAAAGCAGTCAAGGCGGAAAGTATCTTCCCTCATTAGACTGGGCGCACAAGACTTCTAAAATTATTGTCGTGCAAAATGTTGTCCCAGATTAGCCTGCATACATTCATTTTGCCCAGTTTTCCCAAAAAGAGGCTCAAACGATGTTTGTCATTACTTTATGTATAATTTCAGCGTTTTTTTATACCCACGTCCCGACAACTCAAAAGGCTTGAGACCAAGACTCGGTCCCCTATCTACAACAATTTCGGGGAAACTCTGGCAGGGGTCACCACTATTCGCGCTTTCTGCGTCCAAGAACGCTTTATGGACATTTCCTACAGCAGGGTAGACTTGAATCAAGAGTACACGTTTGCAAGTAATACAGTGGAGAGGCAAGTTAATTTTATAAATGTATACCATAATATTTGTTTAAAACTTTATATATTAGCTCTATTGCATCGAAGGCTTATTGATATGCTCTCTAGTCCATATCCTGGAACCAGAACTTGGTGTCTTTAGTGGAGATCTAAAGAATCTCCAACCCATATCCACTGCGCCATGGTTACCAATCATAACATTAGAAGGAATTGTTATGATTGTTTGAAGTTCTTAAAACAAAGCAAAATGCATCATGTCTACTGCTGGCAATCACATTTTTTTAAATAAATAATTACAATATAGAGGAAAAAAGTTGACTTTAAAAAACTGCTCTTGTATTTTACCACATACATTTGAAAAAAAAAATCTCACGCACTAACCAGATGGCTTTTCTGTTTTGAGCTTATTTTTATATGTATGAAAATTGTAACAAAAGTTATGTTGTCAACACTTCAGATGGCTGGGTATACGTCTAGATATCATGGGAGGGGTTGTTGTCTTGGCAGCGTCGCTGTTCTCAGTCCTGGAAAGAGGCAAAATATCAAGTGCAATAGTCGCACTCTCCGTATCATATGCCCTGCAGGTTGGGAAAACAAAATTTGATTTTGTTTTTATTATCTCCTGCAAAAGGCTGAGGGATATCAATTCAAAGAATTTGCTTATTTCTCTTGAAATTATTTACAATAAATATTTTTAGTTGTGATGTATTACAGTCAATAAATGTTTTTTACTGACACATTTTTCTCTATTTTTTATTGAATAGATCACTGAAATCCTGGCCTGGTTTGTTAGGATGGTGAGTGAATTTGAGACAAACATAGTGAGCGTGGAACGGATAGGCCAGNTCCTGGCCTGGTTTGTTAGGATGGTGAGTGAATTTGAGACGAACATAGTGAGCGTGGAACGGATAGGCCAGTATGCCGCAAACAAAACAGAGGTGTGCTCAATTGCAATTATATTAGCTAAGTCATGTGAATAATGCATGTGCATAAAGTGTCATCCCAGATTAGCCAGTGCAGTCTGCACAGGCTAATCAGGGACAACATATTCCCCCTAAACTCGATTTTTGCTAAGAAGAGACTTCCCTTCAAAGAAAAATACCAGGCTAATTGGTGACAACACTTTACCCACAAGCATTAAACCCCATTTTCCCAGTGCATAGCTCAATAATATGAGGTGCATCATGTGAAAATGGGTCCTATGCCATATACCACCATCATAGCTCTAACCAAGTCTGGTTAGGATGCCTACACGTCTGCTATAAAGTCATGCACAGTTTCGTGGTCTCATTAGGGGACAGTGTCATTCCTGACCGAAGGTGGGCATATAGTGATCGCACTGTCTGTCTGTCCGTCGGTCTGAAATTCCGTCACACTTTGCGTTTAGGTTTTGCGTTTTGGTTTCGAAAAAATTTGGCAAAAGGGGGCATATGTCATCCTATGGTGACAAGCCTTGTTCCTCATTCATTTATATGTTAAAATATAACATAACTGCAGTTTACACAGGCTAATCAGGGACAACACTTTCCGCCTAAACTTCTATTTTTGCTTAATAGATACTTACTTTTAACGAAAAATAAACCTTAAAGCAGAAAGTGTCATCAATGATTAGCCTGTGCTTACTGGACTAGCTGATCTGTGACAACATTTAAGGCACATGCATTAAGCCTGTTTTCCCTGAGCGCAGCTCATTTTGAATTGACGCCTTATTTATGTCCAAGGCAACACATCATATGAAGTAAAAATCAAAATCAACATGGAATAAAAATAATAACAATGATAAAAATTAAGGTTTTAAACAAAAAATTAGGGATTTNTATTTATGTCCAAGGCACCACATCATATGAAGTAAAAATCAAAATCAACATGGAATAAAAATAAGAACAATGATAAACATTAAGGTTTTAAAAACAAAAATAGGGATTTTGGGTTAGTGGATTTTTTTTCATTTTACGCCTTATTTATGACCCAGGCACCGCTGCATTCGGATGTCCAGCTGCCCGCTGATTGGCCGTCAGAAGGCAGGATGGAGCTGCGATCATATTGTACTCGGTATAGAGACGGTCTTCCATTAGTCCTTCAGAATTTACACGTGAAATTCGAACCCGGTGAAAAGGTAAGAGATATTATCAATGGTACATTTATACCTTTTTTATCGTTGATATGTGAAATTTGAACCCGTTAAAAAGGAAAGATATTTTATCAAAGATACTTTAATACCTTATATTTTGTTGATGTGTAAAGTTTGAACCCGGTGGAAAGTAAAGAGATTTTCTCAATCGTACTTTAATACCTTATATTGGTAAAATTACATGTTAAATTCAAACCTGGTGAAATATTGTACAAGATTTTATCGAAGGTACTTTAACCATGTCCCACTCAGAAGCAAAGTGAAAATGGCAGTATGCAACCAGCCTGCATGTTAGGAAGGTTTTATGCTGTTTGCTGCTCAACGGAATCCTAGGATCGGANTTTTACCGATTTCATTAATTCAAGCAGCAAATCGTATGGGATAAAAGTCTGTGTAACATTATACCAATGTTTGCATCTTTTGTTGCTGATATCAAGAGCATTTCTCATTTATATCAATTGATTTTTTCAAGTGAGACTGCATAACGCAAAAAAAAGCAATTTTCAGAGCATGTTTCAACGTATATCTCAAGAATGGGTAACACGAGCCTCTTGCAATTTTCAGGAAAGTAAGATGGGTATATGCCAGTGTAGTGGACCTTTAAAATAAATTCCTATCTTGAATATTTTTTCTGTGCCATGGATATAACATACAAAAATGCAAATCAGCACCAATACTGTGTTTTAGCCGTTATCTGAGTGGTAAAGGGTTTATGCTTTATATTTTGTTAATATTATTTTCAAATTTTTAAAAACATGTATGCTTACAGTATGTGTGTATTTTTTAATTTCTGTAACTTATTTTTAATTTTAAGAAAGGGCCAAAAAAATTCCTGTCAATTCCAACTGAAAAGGGAACACAATTATTCTTGTGAAATTATATGTTTGTTACCAAACAAAACAACTGATACATTTAGTTAACGGTTTGTTTGGTAAAATTCATGCATAGAAAAAACTAAGACAATAAATACAAATTGGTATATTAAAGTGTGAAGATATTAATTCCCCCTAAAAGGAAACTCATGAGGTATATGAGCATATCAGATATATTTTCACATTTGTTAAACACATTTTTTCAGGCAGGGAAAATGAAAGAGTTTGACCAAGTATATTTATTAAGTGACTAANTAATTAGAGAAGGATAATTTTCCCTGTTTTCATCAATGAAATTCATGTGGATAAGATCATGCTTTTAATACCACAGTTCATAAAATGTATATATCAATAAATGTTAATTTTTCAATTAGTTCTAATTAAATTTCTTCAACTGAAAACACTATTGTATGAAGTATAATTTTTTTGTAGTGTAGTTTTACTCCAGAGGCATCAACACACTCTGAATCAGCAGATGATTTATTACTTTAATCAATCTATCTTGCAGAAGATTCAAGAGAAAGTGGATGTATCACGATTGGCATCTTACATAGAACTTATGTGATTATCAAACATAAGTAAAACAATTTTATTTTCTGTTCTCGATGCATTTTTTTCCATTAAGGTAAACTTATTTTCAAAAGCAATTTTNAATATTTTTTCCCTATCATCCCGGGATATATTAAACCTTTACTGTTGCACAACAAAAATAACTCTTGTATATATAACATATTAACATACAACAATAAAATACAACAGGCCAAGCAAAATGGAATAGTCCTTTCAGTATTGAGAGCTCAGAATGGAACAGTCTACATGCATGGGTATTTAAATCTCAAAAGATTCATATAAAGAATGGTTCCAAGTAAGACTGACTCACAATATACTCGCTATGAATAACTTGTTTAAACAAAAAAAAGAAAATATGTGACTCAAACAAAGGTTCTTTCTGTAAAACAGAAGTAGAAACCATTGTTAATTTATTTTGGTCTTGCAATGTCATACAAGTGTTTAAACATCACATCACCTCTGCTATTAAAACAGTGAAAACAATTTTAGTTTCTATGGTAAAATTGGGATCAGTTGGTAACCAATCCGAAAAGTGCAACATTTTATGTTTTGAATTTAAACGCTTTATATATAATTGTAGATGTAAAATGGTAACCCCCACAGTTCATGGTCTGCGAAGTAGCTGCAAACTAGCCTCTGCAGTTATACAAAAAAAAAAAATGTAACAAGAAACTTTTTCCATGATGCAGAAAATCTAACAGAGAATCAGATAAAAGTACAACAGATGGTAGACCCCTAGAGAAAATATGATACAATATTCCGCACAGACGTCTCCGGCACTGTCTGAAAATATAGAAGCTGCCAGGCTAATAGAAGAAGAGGAAGTTGAAGTTGGTCGTGTAAGTATTAATTTAAAACTTGTTAATTGTAGGTTGATTGCATATGTAAGCATAAGGAGTCGAGAGACAGACCAGCATCTGTTTCTTGGGCAGGAATAATACTGTAAATTCTATTAGTCCCTCTACATCTGGTCCTGTATGAGCCTTATTCTTGGAAAAGTGGGCAAAATACATGTGTGTAAAGTGTTGTCCCAGATTAGCCTGTGCGGACTGCTGTGCAAGGCTCTAATATTGTTTTTTTTTCGTATATCAACAACAGGTTGGAATAGTGGGACGGACAGGTGCTGGTAAATCTTCGTTGACCCTCGCACTCTTCCGACTGATCGAAGTGGAAGAATGCAGTATCGTCATCGATGGGGAAGACATCAGTAGACTGGGTCTCCATGATTTACGGTCACGTCTGACCATTCTGCCACAGGTTTGGTTTTGAGAAGTAATTTGATTTTTGCTCTAGTAAGGTATCGGTCTGTATCAGTTACATTCTGNTTTTTTGTTTTTTAAAGGTATTTTATCAGTTACGGTTCTGATTGACATGAAAGCATAAAGTACTGTGGAGAAAATGTCATGGATTTTAATACAACAAAAAAGGTTTAATAAGTTTGTATGTAGCATAAAAAATAAGGTGTATTTCAAGAACCAGTAAATGTTTAGCTCACCGAAGCACAGCAGCTTTTCTTTTTACCTTTTGTCTTTCGTTCTTTGTCTCGTGTCCGTCGTCAACAAGTAAATATTACTACAGCAAATAATATTTTAATCTTTTGNAGCTTTTGTTTTTACCTTTTGTCTTTCGTTCTTTGTCTCGTGTCCGTGGTCAACAAGTAAATATTACTACAGCAAATAATATTTTAATCTTTTGTAAGCAAAAACCAGCAGATTTCTTACAGGAAATTTGATCTGAAATTTTCTCTGAAGTGAAATTTAAGTTAAAGGGACTGAAAACCACGAATGACGAAAAAAGAAAAGTTCTAAAATACCATATTTTGTACAATTATTAGTTAATATTGATTAAAATATCACGACTTTATTGGAAGAGACATCTTTTTTTAACAAAAAATACCATGAAAGAGGAAAGTGTTTTCCCTGATTAGCCTGTGTGGACTTCACAGGCTAATCTGGGATGACACTTTACACAAATTATTTAAGCCCCGTTTTACAAGAGCAAGGATCATTTATCCTTAAACTTTTAGGAACCAGTCCTTTTCTCTGGAAGTCTTCGCATGAATTTGGATCCACTTGGAGCCCACGATGATGATGCATTGTGGGCCTCCCTAGAGCACTCACACTTGAAGACTTTCATAGAGGGACTGCCCAGCCAGCTCGAATATGAAGTGGGGGAAAGTGGTCAAAATCTGAGGTACTGTGGTTTAGTTATCTCTCACTGAGAGTGGAGGGATATAGTTTTGGCGTTGTCTGTCAGTCAGTCTGTCACAAACTTTTCAGGGCTACATAAGATTTTCATATGAAACTTTATGGTTGTATAGATAATCAATGAAGAGAAGTGCCATGCACAAGTACCATAACCCTACACTTTCTCAAATAAGAAATTTGACCTTTGTTGATTTTGTATAATTTTTCAGGGCTATATCTCAGATACTAAACAAGATTTCAACGTGAAATTTCATGAGTTTATTGAAGAGAATTGCAATGCATAAAAACAATAACGCTTCACTTTGTAATTGTACAGTTATTGCCCTGTTCATCCATCCTATTTAATTGCCTGCTGCAAATGCTTCACAGGTACTCATAAGTGAGAAAAGTCTCAACTCTTCAAATATTCTTTTCTTTTAGTTCTGCTCCCACCAATAAACACAATTTATTCCTTGGGGAATATCAATTCAACAAATTTGCTTTTTTTCTCGTGCTGATGTTTGCTTATTGTTGTTTGCTTATTAGGTTTGTTTTAGGATTTTTGCTCCATGTCATTGTTTATTTGCCAATAAACAACAATACATCAAACAAACGCTCAGTCCCTTCACATCAGAACTTTAAACAACTGTTTATAAAGCAACATACAATAGGGATTTTAAACATTTTGTTTCATTCCTATGCATTTAACCCCTAGACATTGTTTATTTATTGACCAGTTTAAACTGCATATTGTTGTTTATTTCGCAATGAACACAGTTAATTAAAAATAAGTGTTTAATCGCAGTGTGGGTAAGCATCAGTTGATCTGTGTAGCCAGCATCACGCACCATGAGACCAAGATTATTTTCTTTATTTCTATATTTTATGTTCAAACACTTTTAACCCAGGAAAAAAAGTCAATATTTTCAAACATAATTTGTTTGANCTGAAATTTCTCTTAAGTGAAATTTAAGTTAAGATTTCTCTAAGGAGCTTTGTTAATATCAGTCCTTGACTGTCTTGCGGCAAGCCCTAGTTTAACATTTAGCTTTAAACTTGTAGAAACAAGTCTAGTTTAACATTTATCTTTAAACTTGTAGTAACCAGTCTAGTTGTACATTTATCTCCAAACTTGTAAGAACCAGTCTAGTTTTACATTTATCTCCAAACTTGCAGTAACCGGTCTAGTTGTACATTTAACTCCAAACTTGTAGTAACCAGTCTAGTTGTACATTTATCTGAAAACTTGTAGTAACCAGTCTAGTTGTACATTTATCTCCAAACTTGCAGGAAACAGTCTAGTTCGAGTTGATCCTTTCTCTAGAATGACAGGGTTTGATGCATGTGCCAAAAGTGTCATCCCCACAGGCTTATCTTGGACGACATGTTCCTCCTTAATTGGATTTTTGTTAAGAAGAGACATCTTTTTGAACAAAAATACCATGAAAGAGGAAAGTGTTTCCCTGATTAGCCCGTGTGGACTGCAAAGTCTAATCTGGGACGACACTTTAGGCAAATGCTTTAACCCCGGTTTTACAAGAGCAAGGATCTCTAAACTTTTAGGAACCAGTCCTATTCTCTGGAAGTCTTCGCATGAATTTGGATCCTCTTGGAGCCCAAAGTGATGATGCCCACCTCGCTCGAGCACTCGCACTTAAAGACTTTCATAGAGGGACTGCCGGGCCAGCTCGAGTATGAAGTGGGAGAAAGTGGTCAAAATCTGAGGTAATGTGATTTAGTTACCCCCCACCGAGTGCGGAGGGATAAAGTTTGGCGTTGTCTGTTTGTCCGTCAGTCTGTCACAAACTTTTCAGGGCTACATAAGATTTTCACATGAAACTTCATGGGTATATAGATATCAATGAGAAAAAGTGCCATGCATAAGAACCATAACCCTACACTTTCTTAAATAAGAGAATTGCCATTTGTGAATTGTTTTTGTATGATGTAACTTTTCAGGGCTATATCTCAGATATTAAACAAGATTTCAATCTGAAACTTCATGGGTGTAAAGATATCAATGAAGAGAATTGTAATGCATAAAAACAATAACGCTACACTTTGTTATTCCCCTTGTCATCCATCCTATTTTATTGTCTGCTGCAAATGCTTCACAGGTACTTATAAGTGAGAAAAGGCTGAACTCTTCAAATTTTTCTTTTGGTGCTGCTCCCACCAACAAACAAAATTTGTTCAGTTGGGGATATCAATTCAACAAATTTTCTAGTTTTTTTCTAGCGCTGATGTTTGCTTATTGTGTCAGTAAACAACAATACATCAAAAATATGTTCAATTCCTTCACATCAGAACTTTAAACCACTGTTTATTAAGCAACATACAATACGGATTTGAAATATTTTGTTTAATTCATTTACACTCCTAAACATTGCTTATTTAGACGAATAAGAACTTCATATCTTTCCTTTTTAACAACAAACACAGTTAATTTAAATAATTGTTAAAGGGACCTTTTCACTGAATTTGGCATGTATTGAAGTTTCTCATTAAATGCTTTTAATTGATAAATGTTAACATTGGAACTAAAAAGTTCCAGTAAAAAACATGAATAAACTTAAAGAAAGAAGAAAAAGTAATCCACAACTGGGCTGGAACCACTGACCCCTGGATTAATTTGTAAAACTCTAACGCTTTGACCACTCAGGCATCTGTGCTCATACAGCGAGTTTAATACTTTATAAAAGCAATCCTCATAGTGTCACAAAATATAACAATAACAACAAAACTCTCCCAATTATTCAAACATTTCGTGTTGCAACGCTTTTTAATTTTCAGGTTTTTAAATCTTCAAAAGATGCATATAATGGTAAATGTTCAGTATTACTGTTTCCTCACAAATATCATAACTAGAATGCAAATTTGTGAATCTGAAACTATTATTTTTTTAAATTTTCTCAATGTACCATATGTGAAAATGTCCCTTTAAATCACAGTGCCGGTCAGCACCACCTGATATGTGGCCAGGAACCGTTAGCCATAAGACCAAGATTAGTATTTTCTTTATTTTGATCATATCTCAATCCTTACTTCTCAGTGTCTTAATTAATTTGCTGTTGCTGTCTGTTTCGTTAAATTAGAATGATACTATCATCTGACCAAGCATCTAAAATGTTGTCACTTGAGTACAGCAACCACATGCCTACAACGACCACTTTAGCAGCATCTCTCAACTGGCCGCTGTACACAGCTTGGACTGTATTTCTGTTATTTTGATATTTTCTTCATCCTTACTCCTCAGTGTGGGTCAGCGTCAGTTGATCTGTCTCGCCAGAAGCCTGCTTCGCAAGACGAAGATCCTCGTTCTGGACGGGAGGCCACGGCAGCCGTGGATCTCGAGACAGACTCGCTCATTCAGAACACCATCAGCTCAGAGTTCAGGGACTGTACGGTGCTCAGCATCGCTTACCGGCTCAACACAGTCATGGAGTATGATAAGTGAGACATTTTTTATTTATTCGAGTCTCGCTCTGGGAAAGGTTATTACACGCAACATGATGTCTTCACATGGTGATGATTTCGGATGATATATTTTAACCCTTTGAGCGCTGGAACCGGATTTTGAAGGCCTTTGCAAACAGTTTAGATCCAGATGAGACACAACAGAACCTGGCGTCTCATCAGGATCCAAACTGTTTGCTATTCTGATAGTATTTTTTGAAAAAAAATGGAAGACAATGCTAATTTTAGAAATTCAGCAGACAACATTTTAGCAGACGACAAATTTCCCAGCATGCAAAGGTTAAAACTTCATGATAAATGAATGCTCATACACTCCAACATAATGGCAGCTGTTTAAAGCTTTCAGCAAATATGCCCGACAAAAAAGATTCAATTCTCTTGATTTGTCCTATATACTAGTTATCAAGATTTGAGCCTTGCTGTGGGAAAATAGGGCTTAATGCATGTGCATAGTTTCGTCCCAGATTAGCCTTTGCAGGCTACACTGGCTAATCAGGGATGATGCTTTCCAATTATAAACGATTTTGCATTTAAAGGAAGTCTGTTCTTTAAGAAAATCAAATTTAGGCTTTCGATGCAACCAAGTTAAATTAAATTATCCGAAATTGTCACAATCTGAAGACAGCATGTTGCGTGTAAAACCCTTGAACCTGGCAGAAATGTCAAGGTTATAATAGGAGGTCAAAGGTCCAATTTGAGCATTAAACAGCTGCTTTTCTGTGATGCAAATTCATCATTCATCATGTAATTAAAAAAAAAATGTTTGCCATGTCCAGATTGCATGTCAGTGTGTCACTTGAAAAACCTGTCTCTCAGACTCAATGGTCAAGGTCACTCTTAAAGGTCAAATGTCTATACTGTGCTTGTCTGGACTGTAACTTCATCATGCAAATTAAAAATAAATTAATGTACCAAAAAACGTTCCCCATATGGTGAAAATGTGTCACGTGCATGTACTGTGCCCTTGCTTGAAGGTCAAGGTCAGACTGAGAGGTCACAGATCGACATGTGTAAGGTGCAGCTAAGGGCATTCTTTACAATGAGCTTGACTTGTTACCTACAGGCATGACATTTTGTGTGTTCTTTTCCACAAAATGACTGTTTCGTGAACATGCAAAATCATGGATTTTGGCTGATAAAAAAAACAACAACAAAACTATTTATTGGTTGGGATCTTTAATTTGTGTATCGGTCAACCCACGGAATAAAGGTAAATTCATGTCGCAACAATAATAGTGGTTTTAAAATATTAGAAAATAATTACACTCAGTGTTTTCTGTTTGTTATGAAAGCTTAGTCAGCTTTCTTTTTATGCGAGTACAAACACTCTGCTGGTTTCGGCACTTGTTTTCATTCCACAAAAGAAAACATTAATCGTTTTATTCTAAAAGCATATATAACAACATGAAATGAGAAGAACATTCTAATATCACCATAGAGACGGCAGACAATCAATAGCTTAAAGAGCACTTGTTTTAATGATCTACTCATTGATATTTGTATACATCAACAAATTTCATAAACACAACCCCAACTTTTAACGTTGTCTTTTTCTGTAAATGGTCAGAAAACAGCCTGATTAAAGCAGCCATAATAATGTACTTTAGTGTATGCTACCAATCCCCTTCCGTGAATCAGATTTAGGAATGCCATGTGTCCATCCGTTAGTGAATCTGCCAGTCTGTCCATAACTTTCATGTCCAGTGCATCTCATATACTCTTGGAAGGATTTTCATAAAAAGTTAATAATATTTCGAGATCCTTGATAGGATGTGCAGACGTCACTTGTACGTCACATTTTCTCAAGGTCAAAGTCACACCTGAAGATCATTAGTTTAGCCCTCTGTTGGTGTGTCAGCTGAATTTGTCATAATTTGTAATAGGATTTTCTTCAAACTTGGATAATATTTTCAATGTCACTGAGACATTGGCAGAATACACAAGTTANAAGGAAGTCTGTTCTTTAAGAAAATCAAGTTAAGGCTTTTGATGCAACCAACGTTAATTAAATTAAATTATCCTAAATTGTCACAATGTGAAGACGGCATGTTGCGTGTTATACCCTTGAAGCTGGCTGAAATATCAAGGTTATAATAAGAGGTCCAATTTGAGCATTAAACAGCTCTATGATGCATATTCATCTTTCATCGAGTAATTTAAAAAGAAACAAATGTTTACCATGTCCAGATTTCATGTCACTTGAAAAACCTGTCTCCCAGGCTCAATGGTCAAGGTCAAGCTAAAAGGTCAAATGTCCTTCATGGCACTATACTGCTTGTCTGAACTGTAACTTCATTATGAAAATTTAAAATAATTAATGTACCAAAAAAAATGGTTCTCCATATGGCACTATACTGCTTGTCTGATTTGTAACTTTATTTAGCAAACATAACTAATTTACCAAAAAACGTTCACCATATGGAGAATATGTGTGTCATGTACAAGTACTGTGCCCTTGCTTGAAAGTCAAGGTCACACTTAGAGGTCAAAGGTCAAACATGTGTAAGGTGCATTTTAGGGCATTCTTTACAATGAGCTTGACATATTGCTGACAGGCATGGCATTTTGTCTTGTTTTTTTCCACACAATGACTATTTCATGAACACGCTAAATCATGGATTTTGGCAAATTAAAAAATTAACAAGAAACTATTTATTGGTTGGGATCTTCAATTTGTGTATCGGTCAAACCATGAAGTAAATGTAAATTCGTGTCTAAGCAATAATAATGGTTTTACAGTATTAGAAAAGAAGAGGGCCATGATGGCCCTGTATCGCTCCACTTTTTTTTAATGTGAAAAAAGCGTGCAATGCGCATGAGTTGAAATGTACTCAAGCATGTGACTTTGTCTTTCTATCCCTCGTCCCACTGGGCGCTTAAAGTTGGAAGGGTGAGCATTTTGGCCCCAGGGGCATAATTTGAACGAACATGGTAGAGAACTATAAGATGTCACTACATACCAAATTTGGTAGCCCTAGGCCCAATGGTTATGGACAGGAAGATTTTTTAAGTTTGCACAAAAGAGGCTTTATATAAGCATATGTTCAGTTGTGTGACCCCCAGGGCAGGGTCAAATTTGACCCCAAAGGCATAATTTGAAAAAACTTGGTAGAGAACTTTAAGATTTTAATACATACCAAATTTGGTAGAAATAGGCCCAATGGTTATGGACAAGAAGATTTTTAAAGTTTGCACAAAATAGGCCCAATATAAGCATATGTTCAATTTTGTGACCCCTGGGGAACGGTCAAATTTGATCCCAGGGGCCTTAATTTGAATAAACTTCACTACATACCAAATTTGGTAGCCCTAGGCCCAATGGTTATGGACAAGAAGATTTTTAAAGTTTGCACATAAGAGGCTTTATATAAGCATATGTTCAGTTTTGTGACCCCCGGGGCAGGGTCAAATTTGAGCCCAGGGGAATAATTTGAACATATTTGGTAGAGGACTATTAGATGTCACTACATACCAAATTTAGTAGCCCTAGGCTCTATAAAATGAACAAGAAGATTTTTAAAGTTTGCACAAAATAGGCCTTATTTAAGCATATGTTCATTTTTGTGACCCCCGGGGCAGGGTCAAATTTGACCCCAGGGACATTATTTGGAAAAACTTGGTAGAGAACTTTAAGATTTTAATACATACCAAATTTGGTAGAAATAGGCCCAATGGTAATGGACAAGACGATTTTTAAAGTTTGCACACAATAGGCCCAATATAAGCATATGTTCAATTTTGTGACCCCTGGGGAATGGTCAAATTTGATCCCAGGGGCTTTATTTGAACAAACTTGGTAGAGGACTATTTGATATCACTACATACCCAATTTGGTAGCCCTAGGCCCTACGGTTATGGACAAGAAGATTTTTAAAGTTTACACAAAATAGGCTTTATATAAGCATATGTTCATTTTTGTGACCCCCGGGGAAGGGTCAAATTTGACCCTAGGGACATAATTTGAACAAACAAAGTAGAGAACTATTAAATGTCACTACATACCAAATGTGGTAGCACTAGGCCCTAGGGTTATGGACAAGAAGATTTTTAAAGTTTGCACAAAATAGGCGTTATATAAGCATATGTTCAATTTATTGACCCCCGGGGCGGGTCAAATTTGACCGCAGGGGCATAATTTGAACAAATTTGAAAGAGTTTTACCCCAGGAACATTTGTGAGAAGTTTTATCAGAATTGGACTTGTAGTTTAGGAGAAGATGTTTAAAGAAAAAGTTAATACGCACAACGGACACAGGACCATGGCATAAGCCCCACTAGCTAAAAATTACACTCAGTGTTTTCTGTTTGTTAAAGTCAAGGTCACACAGGTTTTACAGTATGAGAAAACTTATTACAACCAGTGTTTTCTGTTTGTTATGATAGCTTAGTCAGCTTACTTGTTATGCAAGTACAAACATTCGGCTGGTTTCAGCGCTTATTTTCATTCCAAAAAAAACAATGTTTATTGTTTTATTCTAAAAGCATAATATATAACAACATGAAATGATACGAAAATACTAACATCACCATAGAG
>VMBQ01009245.1:0-32517 GCA_007657795.1 Dreissena rostriformis
ACTACTACAACAACTACTACTACTACTACTTCTACTACTACTACTGCAACTACTACTACTACTACTGCTTCTACTACTACTTCTACTACTACTTTACTTTATTTTAGGGTGATAAATTGTTTGAAATTTGCTGAATGCAGGTTGAGTATTTTTTCAACAAGAGAACTGACTCATCTGAAGAAGCACTTATAACAAACCAAGTATCGTCAAGTTTTCGGGGAAGCATTTAAAAAGCATACACAGCACCCTCCATCAAGTTAAGTCTTGTCTTCAATGGTTTATGACTCACGTACAACGCATTGGATGATATTGCAATAAATCTACCAAGATGAGCGTCAATGTAAGCCATTTAAATGCATCGCCGATGAAAAAAAAACTGTTACTTTAATTCACTGTTTAAATGTTTAGAATTAAACAATAAGGTAAGTAAGTGTACATTATGCCAGATAAATTCGGCTTAACTATGACCCGCACTTGATGAAATGTTTGTATTGTTTTTTTGTTGTCGTTTTTTTTTCAGTTTTGTTTCATGTGCAATTGTATAAGTTATTATTCTTGCTTCGATTTAACAAGCATGATTGATATAGTAATGTTTGCAGTTTGAAACTAACGTAAATAGAACCGTTTGTGTCCTATTATGTCCTGTTAAACACGCACTTGACACGGTATTGGTTTATATCTGCATTCGGCCTACTGCTGAGCGTCTCGTTCGAGCGTCCTGCTCCAGTGAACATTCAAGACACACTTCATACGGCCAACAATTACACCTTAACCAATTGTGTACATGGTATTTAAAAGTGGTATTGGTCTCTAGTTTTTAAAAACAAGCCTTGATCTGTCACCTTCTGGGAAGAATGTAATTATCCCTTGCGTTGGAGTAACAACTTATTTTTCACGTTGAAATACTTCATTAAGATATTTAACTACAAAATCAATAATGACTTTTATTATTAAACATTTTTAAGACGCACGACATTCGCAATTACGTTCATAGACACCTACAATATTTTGATTGTAGGGCGGTCTTAAGGAGTTAAAGTGTATAGTATCTTGCAGCATTACATATGCTACTGCCATAACAAATTATAGGAGTAAAGTATTTCTCAATTATACCATGGCCACTGAAACATGAAGGGAGCTTACCTTCGTTTCTTACATCGATATACCAAACGTAGTTATCTTTCTCCATGCGCTCGAAGATATACTTATAAATTTAAAAGATCTGTTTGTTTGTTTTCGTGCGCATTAATTAATAATTTAAAATAGATATTCATGTTACAAACAGGATATACGACTATTACCGTCTCATTGCACATAAGGTGATTAAAGACTTACACTATTTCAAAACTTAAAAACTTTTTACAAACATATTTTCTCCAAAAAGCTGAAACAAAAAATGTCGTTTTTGTTCATATTTTAAATAAGAAATGTTGTTCTATTTGAGTGATGATTAGGCATAGGATACCTCAGTCTGTGATAGGAGTGTGTGTAGCTTTATGAGTTGAATGTATATGAGCCGCGCTCTGTGAAAAAGGGGTTTGATGCATGTGCGTAAAGTGTCGTCCCAGATTAGCCTGTGCAGTCCACACAGGCTATTCAGAGATGACACTTTCCGCCTAAACTGGATTTTTTGCTATAAAGAGACTTTCTTTAAACGAATAATATCATACAATCGGAAAGTGTCGTCCCTTATTAGCCTGTGACGACACAGGCTAATATGGGACGACACTTTACGCACATGCATTAAACCCCCTTTTCTCAGAGCGTGACTCATATGGTTCTTACGCGCACTTGAAACAAGAGGGGAGCTTACTGTCATTTACTACCGCGATGTACTAACTGATGTTAACAACTCTTGTTCTGTCAATATATGTCGCCGATTTAAATGGAAAAGTGTTGTGTTAGCATCCTTTGTGAATAAGCTAGTAATATTAAACTGGTGTTAAGTATTGTTAAATAAATCCTTAAAAAGTCTCGGATATAATATTTTTCTTTCAAGCCTATTTTGCCACTTCATGGCTAGAGAATATCATGATCAGATGTTTACAATTTGCCTATTGTATAAATCTAATTAATTGAATATGCGATTTATGACAATGATTTTCTATTGAATGAATTGTCTCGTGCTATTTATTTCTAATTATGGGTTACTCTAATTCTATTTATTGACTTTATAATTTAGTTGTATGCTATTTAAATTGATACTGTTCATAATAATTATTATTAGGTTGAGCTCACCTATATATAACTTGCCCCCCGGCATCTGTCTTCATGTGTCGTCCATAGTTAGCCGTAAGTCGTCAATAATTTGCTTCAACCCACATCTTCTCCTAAATTGCTAAATTGTGACAATATTTGACAGGAATGATCCTTGGGTGACTCTCTTTCAAAGTTGTTTATCATTCCGGTCCTTTACATTGCTAGGTGACCATGGCAAAACAAATTTTAAAAGTAGAAATATAAATAATCTTCTTCTCTTACACCTCGAGGTTCCGAGGTTTAATATTTGGTGCGAAACATCTTCTAGTGGTCCTCTACAAAAGTTGTTGAAGCCATGCCCCTGGGTACAAACAATCGGCAACGCTATATGGGTTATCTGATTTATATAGACTTACAGTATATTGTAAATAACTTTAAACATCTTTTCCGAACACGCAGGCCTAATAGGTATTATATTTGACTGACAGACATACACACAGACGCACATACATACACGCATGCAGACGCACATGCAGACACACATGAAGACACACAGACATACAGACAAACAGATATACAAACATACAGACATACAGACTTACAGACATACACATAAACAGACATACAGAAATACAGAAAGATAAACAGAGGGGCAGACAGGTAGTCAGAAAAGCAGGCATACACTGGCTTAAATCTTTCACAAACGAAATGGATAATTACAAAAAATAATGATACTAGTCAACCGCGGGAAAAAAGTAATAATACTAAAAACAAGTATGTTTGGATTTAAAGCCAACACAAACATACCGTGTAAAACACGCTTGCATTTGTTCTTGATTCAAAGATACCGTTTCATTTAGCTTGAGTGTCCCCATCAGTTGCGGTTGATATATTCACCGCATTCATACCTTTGCGGTTAACGTCTTCAATTAGTTTCGGTAAATGTGTATGCAAAGAAACGCTAAATATATATACCGATCGTGGTCTTTGACTACGTTTTACCATGTCAATACATGTATACGCCATCATCAACGGTAATGAAAAAAAATACTCGGGATAACTCGGCATCACTCGGTATCACATGTTATCACTCGGTATCACTCGTTATTACTCGGTATCACTAGTTATTACTGGTTATATTTCGGTATCACTAGGTATGACTCGGTGTTACTCGGTATTACTCGGTATTACTTGTTGAAATGTTCAAAATAGGGTTATGTAAATGAGTGTTTTTTCACGCGTTCCTAAACGTTTTCTAAGAAAATATCATTCCCCATACGCTTTAATGATAAAGTAAGAATATTAAGAAATATTGTACATCAGGTAAATACCGTGTGTTTTACTACAAAAAAGAAAAACAGACGATCACATTAATATGTATAGCTATTTACAATAAATACTTTCGCTTATCGCAGCAGTTTTATTCAACACCACTGATGATGGGGCCTAATAACAATTGTGCTTAACGCGCTCATATTGAAATTTGTGATTTTTTGTAATGTTTAGCAAGCTGGTATGTTAAATTTATACTAAGTTACACAATAACAATGATTCATTGCCTTTTTTTTAAAGGTGAAGATGTGTTCCGGGTCGTTTCGTCTTGTGGTCGAACATGATAGACGCAAGCCTTGTTTTAAGCAATTTAGCTCAGTAATTTTCTGAATCAGGTGGTTTCAAACTGAAAAAAACAACACGTTTAACCCATTTATACAAGCGTCTAGAAAAAAGGCCTTGGTAAACAGCGAAGACCCAGGTGAGACGCTGCAAGATGCGGCGTCTCATCAGGGTCTTCGCTGTTTGCTTAAAGGAATTTCTGTAAGAAATATTCTAAATATAGAAATAAATAGACATCCCTAATTTTGGAAATAAATTGATCCAATTTAGACGGATGGGAGAGTCCACTAGGCATAAAAGGGTTAAATTAATAAATTTATTTGTCGTCGTTACACTACATTAGGTAACACTCCCTTAAATGAGATCCCTATGTGATAACAGATATAAACTAAATACAATTAGTATCCTGTTACAGAGTGTGTTGTGATCGTTCAGGAAGTGAACATGTGATATATTACTATTCGAAGCATTCATCATTTAAATATGGCTTGCCTAGTTAAACATGAAACCGCCCATTATTATCTAATTTGATTAATATGTTCGATTATTCGAAATAGTTTTTAATAATGCTATAACATATATTTAATGAAATTGTATTATAAAAACAAACAATACAAAATGCATGCTTATATAGCGTAGTGTTATACAAAGTAAAACTTTCATTAAATAGTTGAATAATTTCGCAATGTATATTAACTTTGATGTGTGGCAGTCATTACAGTACAACATATGGCTGATTTTACTTTGTAACGAATTATTTAGATCGAGCAAGTTATACTACTAAAATGATACGTTCACGGATGTTGACAGGTTTACATTTGTCACACTGAATGTTGTTAACATCTTTCCTGTTTAAGTAAATATTTCATATCTTAACCGCTGTCGTCTTTATATTTAACCTGTCCGCTGACAACATATTTTGATATAAAATTTAAAATTATTCACCGAAACGAGACGATAAACAATCACAGTTTTATTTTATATGTAAACGTTACACGTAACAAGCTTTCAAAGAGACTTAAAATGCCCACAAATATCACACGTGTAAACACAACAGCCATTAAAATGAAATTGTAATATTGAACCGTTTTAACATACCATCTATTAACATGATATGTTTAATATTGAACCGTTTTAACACGCCAGCCATTAAAATGATATTGTACTATTGAACTGTTTAAACTCACCAGCCATTAAAATGATATCGTAATATTGAACCGTTTAAACACACCGGCCATTAAAATGATATTGTAATATTGAACCGTTTAAACACAACAGCCATTAAAATGAAATTGTAATATTGAACCGTTTAAACAGACCAGCCATTAAAACGATATTGTAATATATAACCGTTTAATCGCACCAGCAATTAACATGAAATTGTAATATTAAAGCGTGTAAAGACACCACCCATTAAATGATCTTGTAATATTGAAACATTTACACACACTATCAATTAAAGTGATATTGTAATATTTAACCGTGTTCGGATTACCAATGGGTAGTTGTACTTGCATTGAAACGTATTCTCTTTATTTTCAGTTTGATTTTAATAGTGATGCTATGAAGTTAAATGTATTTACACGTACATGTGACGCAGATTTTATTAATTGGTGTTTGTTTTGGTCATGTGTTTGGTATTGTGTCTAAATATACGGCCAGGATTACTCTTCCCAAGTAAAGGATCTGGTAGTAATGCTAACAATGATGCTACACATTGAAATATAATTACTCGGTTAAATATCAATCGGCAACACAGGCACGCCCAGTAATGTTAGCTGTTTTTATTAACAGTATTTTATTTAATAAACGTAGTTGTTTTATAAGCACGTTTCTCCTTTCCTTTAGTTTTTGTCTGCATTTTTAGCTCCACTATTCACCGATAAGTCCGAGCTATACTACTTACCTCAATGTCATGGTCGGCGTTATGCTCTGGTTAAAGCCAACTTGCAACTTCTCCATATCAGTGCTTCTCATTCCGGTATTCAACTTACCGGACGAATGTGTTCAAGGTCATTGTGTGAGGTCACCGACTAAGTTTTATTACTGTGACCCGCCATTTAGCAAAGGTTTGCGTCGTTTTTGTTGTCGACAGGAGAGTTTTTTGTGCGCCAACAGATGCTGCTGCCATGTTCTGGACGAAATCGTGGGTATTGTTTTCTATGTAAATCCTGCAAAGCATTCTTCGTAGACACTTGTCCTCAAAGGACTGTATGCTGCGTTCTGTGTCCCGATATCGCTGCCATACATACGGATAAAGACTACAAGGGACTTGGTTGGGAAGCTGATTGAGCTGCTTGTCCATAACCTTTGCAGTCTGGCCATCGCTGCGGTCGCCATGACATTTCTTATTCGGACCTCAGCGGTTCTACCATCCTTAAAAAGGGTAGCTCCCAAGTACTTGAAGATGGTCACTTCTTCCAGCTCATCGCCGTTCATGGTGATGTCTGAACTGGTGGTGTTCACCATGATCTCAAACTTATCCTTGCCGACCTCCATCCCGTATGCTCCAGTTTTTTTTTTAAACTTTGTTGTTAAGGTATTGGAGTTTACTGCAGGTGCCACCCATGAGTTGCATGTCATCCGCGAAATTCAAGTTGGGATAGGTCTACCACCGATTTAAATTGAGGTCTTGGAGGGTCTCCTGCATTATCTTCTCAAGGTAAAGGCTGAACCGCATGGGGGAGAGCGGATAACCGTTATGGATGCCCATTGATGCCCTGAAGAAGTCACCCATCAGTCGATTAAAATGTTCAGCACTGCTTGCTTTCCGTTGAGTTATTTGATGACTTGCACTTCATCCATGTTAAATCCTCTCCGAACCTGCCATAGGCTTTAATGCCACACGCGGAGGAATTCATTCGGTAAGTCAATGAAGTTGTGGAAGAGCTCATGTTGGTGTTGCAACAAATTGCACATTTAATGTAATGTTATCGTAAAGATAATTGTAACATGTGACCGAATGTGAACGTTGTTAAAAAGAAGATCACATTAATATGTATAGCTATTTACAATAAATACTTTCGCTAATCACAGCAGTTTTATTAAACACCACTGATGATGTGTCATAATTGCAAATGTGCTTAACGCGCTCATATTGAAATTTGTGATTGTTTGTAATGTTTAGCAAGCTCGTATGTTAAATTTATACTAAGTTACACAATAACAATGATTCATTGTCTTTGTTATAACGGTGAAGATGTATTCTGGGTCATTTCGTCTTTTGGTCGAACATGATAGAAGCAAACCTTCTTTTAAGCAATTATGTCGCGTTCTGAGAAAACTGGGCATAATGCTTGTGCGTAAATTGTCATTCCAGATTAGCCCGTGCAGTCCGCAAAGGCTAATAAGGGACGACAATTTCCGCTTTTATGGAATGTTTCGTTTAAATGATGCCTCTTCTTAGCGAAAATCCAGTTTAGGCGGAAAGTGTCGTCCCGGATTAGCCAGTGCGGACTGCACAGGCTAATCTGGGATGACAATTTACGCACAAGCATTTTGCCCAGTTTTCTCAGAACGCGACACAATTTAGCTCAGTAATTTTCTGAATATGGTGGTATCAAACTAGGAAAAAAACACGTTTCATAAAGTTATTTGTTGTCGTACACCACCTTGGGTAACACTCCCGTTAATAAGATCCCTATGTGATAACAAATATAAAGTTAATACAATAAGTTACCTGTTACAGGGTATGTTGTAATCGTTCAGGGATTGAACATGTGACATATTACTATTCGAAGCATTCATCATTTAAATATGGCGTGCCTAGTTGAACATGAATCCGCCAATTATTATCTAATTTGATTAATATGTTCGACTATTCGAAATAGTTTTCATTAATGCTATAACATATATTTAATGAGATTTTATTATAAAAACAAACAATACAAAATGCATGCTTGTATAGTGTAACGTTACACAAAGTAAACACATATCCTTGTGGGTAACATTTATTTTTTTAAATAGTTTCTCAAAGCAAAACTTTCATTAAATAGTTGAATGATTACGAAATGTATATTAACTTTGATGTGTGGCAGTCATTACAGTACAACATATGGCTGATTTTTACTTTATAATGATTTTTTAGATTGAGCAAAATATACTACTTAAATGATACGTTCACGGATGTTGACAGGTTTACATTTGTCACACTAAATGTTGTTAACATCTTTCCTGTTTAAGTAAAGATTTCATATCTTAACCGCTGACGTCTTTATATTTAACCTGTCCGCTGACAACATATTTTGTAATAAAATTTAAAATAATTCACCGAAACGAGACGATAAACAATCACAGTTTTATTTTATATGTAAAAGTTACACGTAACAAGCTTTCAACGAGACTTAAAAAGCCCACAACTGACACACGTGTAAACACACCATCTATAAAAATGATATTGTACTATTGAACCGTTTACACACAACAGCCATTAAAATGATATTGTAATATTGAACCGTTTTAACACGCCATCTATTAAAATGATATGTTTAATATTGAACCGTTTAAACACACCAGTCAGTAAAATGATATTGTACTATTGAACTGTTTAAACTCACCAGCCAATAAAATGATATTGTAATATTGAACCATTTAAACACACCAGCCATTAAAATGATATTGTAATAATGAATCGTTTAAACACAGCAGCAATTACAATGATAATTTAATATTGAACCGTTTTAATACACCAGCCATTAAAATGAAATTGCCAAATTGGACCTTTTAAACACACCAGCCATTAAAATGATATCGTAGTATTGAACCGTTTAAACACACCAGCAATAACAATGATATTGAAATATTGAACTGTTTAAACACACCAGCCATTAAAATGATATTGTAATATTAAACCGTTTTAACACACCAGCAATTAAAATGATATAGTTATATTGAACCGTTTCAAAACACCAGCCATTAAAATGATAGTGTAATATTGAACCGTTTAAACACACCAGCCACTAAAGTGATATTGTAATAGTGAACCGTTAAAATACACCAGCCATTAAAATGAAATTGTAATATTGAACCGTTTAAACACACCAGCCGTTTCAATGATATTGTAACATTGAACCGTTAAAACACACCAGCTATTTAAATTATATTGTAATATTGAACCGTTTAAACACACCAGCCATTAAATGATAGTGTAATATTGAACCGTTTAAACACACCACCCATTAAAATGATATTGTTATATTGAACCGTTTAAACATACCAGCCATTAAATGATATCTCAATATTAAACCGTTTAAACACACCAGCAATTAACATTATATTGTTATATTGAACCGTTTCAACACACCAGCCATTAAAATGATATTGTAATATTTAACCGTTTAAACACACCAGCCATTAAAATGTTATTGTAATAGTGAACCGTTAAAATACACCAGCCACTAAAATGAAATTGTAATATTGAACCGTTTAAACACACCGCCCATTAAAATGATATTGTAATATTGAACCGTTTAAACACACCAGCCATTAAAATGATATTGTAATAGTGAACCGTTTAAACACACCGCCCATTAAATTGATATTGTAATATTGAACCGTTTTAACACACCAGCCATTAAAATGATATTGTAATATTGAACCGTTTTAACACACCATCTATTAAAATGGTATTGTAATATTAAACCGTTTAAACACACCAGCCATTAAAATGATATTGTTATATTGAACCGTTAAAACACACCAGCCATTTAAATGATATTGTAATATTGAACCGTTTTAACACACTAGCCACTAAAATGGTATTGTAATATTGAACCGTTTAAACACACCAGCCATTTAAATGATATTGTATTATTTTGTCGTTTAAACACACCAGCCATTAAAATGATATTGTACTATTGAACCGTTTAAAATCAGCAGCAATTAAAATGATATTGTAATATTAAACCGTTTAAACATACCAGCCATTAAAATGATATTTTAAGGTCGCCGTTGCCGCCTAGCGATCGGGAGGTCATGGGTTCGATCCCCACTGTGGGAGCGTTCTTTAGATCTCCCCCATAGACACCAAGCACTGGTTATAGTCCCAGGAAACGGACTCAAGAGCGTTTCAAATAAGCCTTAGGCTTTCGATGCATTCGAGCTTAAATAAATAGGTTTAAACTAAAATGATATTGTAATATTGAAGCGTGAAAACTCACCGCCCATTAAAATGATCTTGAACTATTGAAACATTTACACACACCATCAATTAAAGTGATATTGTAATAGTTAACCGTTTTCGGATTACCAATGGGAGGTTCTTATTGTATTGAAACGTATTCTTTTTATTTTAAGTTTGATTTTAATAGTGATGCTATGAAGTTAAATGTACTAACATGTACATGTGACGCAGATTTTATTAATTGGTGTTTGTTTTGTCATGTGTTTGGTATTGTGTCTAAATATACGGCCATTGATTACTCTCCCCAAATAAAGGATCTGGTAGTAATGCTAAGAATGATGCTACACATTGAAATATAAATACTCGGTTAAATATCCATCGGTAACACAGGCACACCAAGCGCATAATCAATGTTCGATATCACAATGTAATGCTAGCTGGTTCTTATTAACAGTATGCTCAAAGGTATACTTGTTGCTTAAGTACTTTTTAAATAAACGTTATTGTTTTATAAGCACGTTTCTCCTTTCCTTTTGTTTGTGTCAGCATTTTAGCTCACCTTTTCACCGATAAGTCAGAGCTATACTACTTACCTCAATGTCATGGTCGGCGTAATGCTCCGGTTAAAGTCAACTTGCAACTTCTCTATATCAGTGCTTCTGATACAGGTATTCAACTTACCTGACGCATGTGTTCGGGGTCATTGTGTGTGGTCACTGACTAAGTTCCATCACTGTGACCCGCCATTTAGCAAAGGTATGCGTCGTGTTTGTACTTAGAAAGTTGGTGAAGGTAAACATGCAACTTCTCCATATCACTTTTTCTACTTAAGGTATTCGGGTGAAAATTTGCACACATGTTTTTCATTCATTATTTTAGGTAATTTACCAAGTTCTATAACTCGGACCAGAAAGTTAGCATAATTATGCCCCCTTTTTGTACAACTAAATATGGTAATTTAAACATACAATTACACCATATAACTGTTTCTCATAAAAAGGATTCAATTGGAATTTCACACCTGTGTTTTAGGGTCGTTATGTTAAGTCACTGACCAAGTTTAATAATTCTGACCTGCAATTAAGAAGAAATATGTCCCTTTTTATTATTAGAAATTGGTGATGGCAAACGTGCAACATCTCCATATCACTGTTCCTACTACAGCGACGCAACTGAAACTTCACACATGTGTTTGGGGTCATTGTTTTAGGGTACTTGCCCAGTTTAATACATCTTACCTGTCACTTATGCGAATTATGCTAATTTGTGTACTACTTAAATTCAGGTTTATGTTCGCATGCAATTTCTCCATATATCTATATTTACTACAAACATATAAATGATAACACGCTACATATTTGTTGAGGATCGTATAGAACATTCACTGACCAAGACCTATAGCTTTGACAAGCCTTTGAAGATGAGTTTGCCTCCATATGTACTTAGAAAAGTCAGTTAAAAGTTTAAGTCCAAGTTGAACAAATAAGATTACTGTCTGCAACTATTACAGATATTGAATGAAACGTCAAAAATCATGTCTTTGGGATCACCATGCAAGGACGCGGACCAAGACAATGACTTGATCTGCAATTTAGCAGAATAACACCATTTTTGTAGTTTATCTAATACAGTTAAACTTTTGCGCCCAACAATTCCGATCTCTTATTTCTTGCTAACATGTAGATATATCATGGAGTTGCATTTTTTACCAGTTTTGTCAAGGTCATTGTGGCTAAAGAACGATAATTTGTATGCGTTTAATAGCTTCTGTTAGAATAAAGATGTTGTTCTGCAATTGTTTGTGTAGGTAAATCACAGGCTTATGTAGCTTGGAATTGCATTTGGAGCCAGTGGGGTCAAGGTCACTGTCACTAAATATAGAAAGGTTTCCGCTAAAAAGCGTAAGTTTTCATAAATGAGAGAGGCCTTTATATTCATTGTAGCTGCATTTTATGATGACCTAGGGTGGGGCAAGTTATGTCAAATTCATGGTTACTAAATATTTTAAAAAAAAATGGTGTCCGCTCTATACCCTGAATTAAGACGTAGATATAACGCTGTAATTGTGTGCGTAGGTAACTTAGATGCAAAAAAATCTAGAGTTAAATTAATGTTTTTTTTTTTAAATCAGCTTACTGTTTACATTTTATAAATAGCTACTGCTATTCAGCATCAAGTATGTCCTTGTGGCCATTATTAAGTGTGTGATGACATTTGTCTTTCGAATTATAGTATTACCATGATGGCACAGTTCAATTAATTTTCGATTATACAAACTCAATAAAAATATTACAAAATGTTTTCCATTCTTTTCTCGATTTTACGAAATTAATGTAAGTGCTTTGATTTTAAACGATGTCAACAAAACTAACAAAAACATGTAAATGTAAGCAAACATTTTGCGGTTGAAATTGAAATGATGTCTGCGTTAAAAAGGTTATTTAAAAGCTTTTTTTAAACATCACTTGCCTCTAAGTGGCTGACGACTGATGGTCGTGATGATATTTGTCTTTGGGCATGGTTTAATTTTATAATACAATCACGGTGTAGCTAAACGTATTATAAACTTGAAAGTCATCATCATTATCATAACAGTCCGGCCGTTTGGGGGAATGACGGACGACGACACAAAGATTCTCCGCCAGTCAGGTCAGTTGTGGGTTGTTGTTGGCTGTCGGGAGTAGCCCATCCATGAGGAGGAGGGACGTTCACTCTTTCACATTTTCCAAACAGCTTTTCTGCTGACGACATCTAGCGTGCTCTGGAGCACATTCATATACATAGAGTCGTGCCTGGTGACGTGTCCATACCAATATAAAGAAGTGATACTCCAGAAGCTCCAGCCAGCGTTCGTCGTTTGATGGTCGACAAGAGAGGTTTTTGTACGCCAACAGATGCTGCTGCCATGTTCCGGACGAAATCGTTGGTTTTGTTTTTTATCACCTGCCATACCTTGTTTTCAATGTAATACAGACATTACGTATTTTTTTATATTACACATGTGTGAAACAACATTTGTAAGCGTTTTCATTGGCTACAGAATCAATAACTAACCAATCGCATGGCTTTATTTTGGTTAAATGACGTCGTCAACATGAAATGACGTCACGATAGTAAACAACTTTTAGATCTATCAGCATTTGTTTGGTCAATAAAGATGTTTTTTATATAGTTTAAAAGCATGTGATAAAAAAGATCTGACACTCGTTGTCATATCATACCATATTTTATTAAACTCGTCCAGGAAATTCGTTAGTAAGCTCGCCAAAGATCTTATATCTATGTAAAACCTGCGAAGCATTCTTCGTAGACACTTGTTCTTAAAGGACGGTATGCTGCGTTCTGTGTCCCGATATCGCTGCCATACAGTTGGATGGAGACTACGAGGGACTTGAAGAGCATGTGCTTGGTTGGGAAGCTGATTGAGCTGCTTGTCCATAACCTTCGCAGTCTGGCCATCGCTGCGGTCGCCATGGCAATTCTTATTCGGACCTAGCGGTTCTGTTACCATCCTTAGAAGATGGTCACTTCTTCCAGCTCATCGCCGTTCATGGTGATGTCTGAACTGGTGTTGTTCACCATGATCTTAAATTTATCCTTGCCGACCTCCATCCCGTATGCTCCTGCTTTTTTATTAACTTTGTTATTACGGTATTGGAGTTCACTGCTGGCGCCACCCATGAGTTGAATGTCATCCGCGAAACTCAAGTTTGGGATGGGTCTACCACCGATTGAGATGGAGGTTTGTTGGTCCTGGAGGTTCTCCTGCATTATCTTCTCAAGGCAAGGATGAACCTCATTGGGGAGGGAGATATCCCTGACGGATGGCCATTGATGTCCTGAAGAAGTCACCCATCAGTCGATTGAAATGTACTGCACTGCTTGCGTTTCCGTTGAGTTATTTGATGACTTGCACTTCATCAATGGTAAATTATCTCCGAACCTCACATAGGCTTTTATGCCACACGCGGAAAAATTCTTTCGAAACGTCTAGGAAGTTGTTGAAGAGCTCATGTTGGTGTTGCAACATGTTGCACATTTAATGTCATCGTATAGATAATTGTTACATGTGACCGAATGTAAACTTTTATCTAAATATATTCAAAACATTATATTGCAAATATAATAAATAGTAATACAATAGTAGGGTATTTAATATGACAGAAGACCAGTCAGACGACTGATACTCCATAAGTGTTAAGGGTAAAATGTTGGTGCTTGCCACGAATTTTTGTTCTGATTTCAAAATGAAATTTTTTGCTGGTCTGTTGTTAGTCCGATCGAATTTCATACCCGATTTATTCAATAACAATGGAATCTTCTTGGCTAGGAATAATAGACATCTGGTCTGAGATTGATACACCGATAGGGTAATATTGATAAACCGATAGGGTTATATTGATAAAACGATAGGCTTAGATTGATAAGCCACTGGGCTAAGATTGATGAACCACTGGGCTAAGATTAATTAACCACTGGGCTAAGATTGATTAACCAATAGGATAAGATTGATAAACCACTGGGCTAAGATTGATAAACCACTGAGCTAGGATTGATAAACCACTGGGCTAAGATTGATAAACCACTGGGCTAAGATTGATAAACCGTTTCTGAAGCGTATCCTTGAGTTTGACCAAATTATAAAAATAAACAAACATTATTGACTTAATGATAAACAGTGTTGACGGATTTTAAGACATCATTTTATCGAAACAAACTACTAATGTCTTTCTGATGGCCATCAGTTCTGTCTTTACTGAGTGGCTACATCGCCAATAGGTTTAAATCCTCTAACATCAAGACAGATAATAAAACACCTTTTATACTTGAATTTGTATTTGCATTATGTAGATAAAAACAATCCCACACATTTTAAAATGAACATTGTAACCATACATTTCAAACTAAACAGTCGTATGGATGTTGTTTTGAGATGGACGCGATAACATTTTATTTTCACAATAACTTTCAAATTTAAAAGGTTATTGATGTGAAACGCATTTTGTGTAGGTTTAAATAGCCAACAATTATTACTGGATTGACAGAATCTAAAGTTAAAAAATAAAGACATGTATTGGATATCACTTAGCTACATCATAAGCTATATTGCTCGAAAAATGAAACTCATTAAGAGACGGTTTAAGTAGGTTAACCAAACTTACACACGCCTAGCTATCGTAGTCTATTAATAGATGATTGTGTTAACAAAATGAACACTCTCATCGCTATAATTGCCTTTGTATATATGCATTTGCTAAAAAATAAACACACGTATTGTTTTCGTTGCCAATGTATAGATTCATGTGTGTACAAAATTAACACACGCATCGCTATGATTGTCTTTGTATATATGCATTTGTTTAAAACATCAACACACGCATTATTATCGTTGCCAATGTATAGAAATATGTGTTTACAAAATAAACACACGCATCGCTTTCATTGTCTTTGTATAGATGCATGTTTTAACAAAATAAACACACGCATAGCTATCGTAGTCTTTGTATAGATGCATTTTGTTAACATAATAAGCACACGCATCGCTATCATAGTCTTTTTACAGATGCATGTGTTAACAAAATAAACACACGCATCGCTATCGTAGTCTTTGTAAAATTGCATGTGTTAACAAAATAAACACACGCACAGCTATTATTGTCTTTGTAAAATTGCATGTGTTAAAAAAATAAACACACGTATCGCTATCATTGTCTTTGTATAGATGCGCTTGTTAATAAAGTCAACACACGCACCGCTATCCACATCGCTGTCGTTGTTTGGTATAGATGCATTTTATTAATATTTGAACTAGTCCAGCTATGTTATTTTGAATAGGGTGTTTTTAATCACTGTACATAATAAATGACGACACATTCAAATTGTTTAATGTGTCGTGTTCAGAGAAAACTGGGCATAATGCATGTGCGTTAAGTGTCGTCCCAGATTAGCCTGTGCAGTCCGCACAGGCTAATCTGGGATGACAATTTACGCACAAGCATTATGCCCAGTTTTCTCAGAACACGACACAAATAAGCAATATTGTATTAGTCAAATGCCATGAATTGCTTAATTTAAGGCTCTGATGTTGATTATTCCCATAATTATTCTGGTATCGCATTAAAATTTTATTCATAGACTTGTTTCAAGTTAAACATTAAATTAAACAATAAAAAAACATGTTGTAACATGAATACACTTTAGCTCGCGCTTAAGCTGGAGTTATATGCTAAAGACGCAGAATAAAAAAGAATTAAGCAGTTCATTGCGCCTTTAATCACACATTCCTGAAAATATTTCAACCACTTAAAACAAATACATTTGTCTTAAAAACCTCACGTGTTACTTTTTGTTAACATAGTGTAAATATTAGCGACACAAAAGTTTCATTTATTTAGTTTATGATTGGATGGCTATCACAAGTTTATTGTAGCTAGGTCAGATACACTCAACTCGGTTAAGCCTTTTAAAGCATTCTTATATAAGATATCCGTTCATCTCAATTAGTAAGTGCACTCAGTCATCTCACAATAAGTTTGGCCACGCATTACGAAAATCTGCTGCCTGCTAGCTTAATTGATTAAGATGATTTCTTGGTATGGGCCTGTTTGTTGTTTTTACATGCCCCCAATCTGAGACGTTTGTCTGAAAATGTCTCTATCATCAATAACTGCGTCATATGTTGATAGATTTTGAAATTACTTGGCACACGTGTAAACAATCATAAAGCGACTTGTCTATTGTTACAATAGCCTTTATACCTCAAATGTCAAGGTCACACTTAGCGGTTAAATGTCAGATTTTGGCCATAAAATAGCTTGAAATTCCTGCCTCAGCCATAACATTAACAAACCAAATGGCAACAATCATAAGAGGTCATCTTTCGAAATTCACCCGTCTACCTTTCTTAAAGGTAAAGGTAACATTTAGTGATCCAGTGTCAATTTTGTTAATAAAACAGTTTGAAAGTGTATCAATAATAAGGTCCTATACAGGTAAAATTTGAATCAATATCTATATGTTAACGTGGAAAAGCGTTTTAAAGGTTTAACAAACATCAACTATGGTGAAGTAGCGTTCAGATACCCGCGGAAAGAAGACAAACACGTGAATATCCGTTAAATAAAACATTTTATATGTGCGATTTAAAAGGCGCGACAAAACACCCCATAGCATCAATGAAATCCTCATTGGTTAAATGACACACGATGAGTCAGTAACCAGTTGTTCTTAAGTTTATGGGTAACACGAAAATGCTCACAGGCATGCATCCTACGCAGTTTGCTTCTTATTTAAACTTGAATACTTGAGAAGCGTTCTGGAAAAAGTGGGCATAATGCATGTGCGTAAAGTGTCATCCCAGATTAGCCTGTGCATGCTACACAGGCTTATCAGGGACGACATTGTCCGCTTGTGTGGACTTAGTCGCTTAAAGGATTTCTCTCGCTAAACAAAAATCCAATTAAGGCGGAAAGTGTCGTCCCTGATTAGCCTGTGCGGACTGAACAGGCTTATCTGGGACAACACTTTACGCACATGCATCGAGACCAGTTTTCTCAGAACGCGGCTCAAGCGTTGCTGGTCTCACGGACTATAGTTACGCATACCTGTTGTTTACGTTAACAGTTAACAATTTGTGTCGCTTGGCGATATTAATAACTGGTGTAAACGTTTCCAGTAAACAATGTCAGTTGATGTGCGAGATTTATAACTGGTGTATACGTTTACAGTTAACAATTTAAATTGCTGGTCAGATGGTCTCATATGTCATATGGAGTCTCACTGTTGGTCAGATGGTTTCATAGGTCATATGGAGTCTTTCTGTTGGCCAGATGGTCTCATAGGTCATATGGAGTCTTTCTGTTTGTCAGATGGTCTCATAGGTCATATGGAGTCTTTCTGTTGGGCAGATGGTCTCTTAGGTCATATGGAGTCCTTCTGTTTGTCAGATGGTCTCATAGGTCATCTGGAGTCTTTCTGTTGTTCAGATGGTCTCATAGGTCATATGAAGTCTTTATGTCGGTCAAATGGTCACAGGTCATCTGGAGTCTTTCTGTTGGTCAGATTGTCTCATAGGTAATCTGGAGTCTTTCTGACGGTCATATGTTCTCATAGGTCATCTGGAGTCTTTCTGTCGGTCAGATGGACTCATAGGTCATCTGGAGTCTTTCTGTCGGTCATATGTTCTCATAGGTCATCTGGAGTCTTTATGTTGGTCAGATGGTCTCATATGTCATCTGGAGTCTTTATGTTGGTCTTATGGTCTCATAAGTCATCTTGAGACTTTCTGTTAGTCTCATGGTCTCATAGGTCATATGGAGTATTACTGTTGGTCAGATGGTCTCATAGGTCATATGGAGTCTTTCTGTTGGTCATATGGTCTCCTAGGTCATATGGAGTCTTCCTGTTGGTCAGATGGTCTCATTGGTCATATGGAGTCTTTCTGTTGGTAAGATGGTCTCAAAGGTAATATGGAGTCTTCCTGTTGGTCAGATGGTCTCATAGGTCATATGGAGTCTTACTGTTGGTAAGATGGTCCTATAGGTCATATGGAGTCTTACTGTTGGTCAGATGGTCTCATAGGTCATATTGAGTTTTACTGGTGGTCAGATGTTCCCATAGGTCATATGGAGTCGTACTGTTGTTCAAATGGTCCTTCTGTTGGTCAGATGGTCTCATAGGTCATATAGAGTCTTTATGTTGGTCAGATGGTCCCATAGGTCATATGAAGTCTTACTGTTGTTCAAATGGTCTCATAGGTCATATGGAGTCTTTCTGTTGGTCAGATGGTCTCATAGGTCATCTGGAGTATTTCTGTTGGTCAGATGGTCGGATATGTCATATGGAGTCTTAGTGTTGGTCAGATGGTCTCATAGGTCATATGGAGTCTTACGGTTTATCAGATGGTCTCATTGGTCATCTAGAGTCTTACTGTTGGTAAGATAGTCTCATAGATAATATGGAGTCTTATTGTTGGTCAGATGTTCTTATAGGTCATATGGAGTCTTTCTGTTGGTCAGATGGTCTCATAGGTCATATAGAGGCTTTCTGTTGGTCAGAGGGTCTCATAGGTCATCTGGAGTCTTTCTGATGGTCAGATGGTCTCATAAGTTATATGGAGTCTTACTGTCGGTCAGATGGTTTCTTAGGTCATATGGAGTCTTTCTGTTGGTCTGATGGTCTCATAGATCATATGGAGTCCTAACGACGATTTTAAACGCTATTAATGTGTCTGTTTTCCTAAGAAGTTGTCAAAATCTTTAACACTTATCAATTTATCATTTGTTGTTGAACTATTATCAAATAAAAATAATTAATTTATGTTGCAAATCTTTGTGCGATCTCACAATGACAGGTTAGCGATGAAAATTCCATACATAATGACAACATTAATGTATATTTGATTATTGTTATTGTTGCATATTAAAATGTTTCTTTTTTTGTCAAAATTTATAGTTTTGGATGTCAATATTAATGGTTGTGTTCATGATCAAGTTTAACATGAAAGCAATGGTGATCTAAGATTCATAACCACAAATATAGAAAGTAGAAAGAAAAAGTTATCTTTCTCAAAATGCACGACAAACTACACAAATATGTGGTAATCCTTTTGAAACTGCATATTTTCAATGAATTGTCAGACATGACCAAGAGGTTGCAGCTTAAGAAAACTGATTAAATGTTCTCAGTAAATATGTTTCTGGACTATCGGAATATCGTTAAGATTGTATTGAGATTCAATACCTCAGCAGACGTTTGTTTTTCATTGTCATTTATTATTTTCAACTATAACACAATCATACATAAATATGTTGCTGTATTTTATTTATTCAGGGGCAGTACATCGTAGTTTCAATGATGAACTATCATGATATAGGGCTAAAAGAGGGATGTGCCAAATCCACATCATGAAAACAGATTGGGCAAAATAATGAAGTGCGAACACTAAATGATGTGTTGCAAAATAGCAGGTTTGATATGATTTACACCTTGCATTGTTTACCTTTCTGGCGTTAAGTATGGATACTATTTTTAATATAAAACATTGACAATATACTATTCACTATGCATATCTTGAGGGTTCAGATTGTATAATGTACCAAGCAATAATCTTTTTTCATCTTGATAATATAATTTTTATAATATTTCTTGTGTCATTTTCACAAAGAGTAAGTTAAATAAGCATTAAGGCAAAACTAAAGCATTACATGGTTTTCAATTTCAATAAATTGTTGGCAAGCCTATGGTATCTACTGGTGATATGTATTATTTATGTGTTTGTTAAAGGTTTCTAATCAGTCATTTTTATTTTTATTATTGCAGATCTTTACAAGTGAATTTGGCAAATCCTGGTGCAACCTGAGCTTACCAAGTTTACTTTTGTTTACTGACAGTTTGCACTCTGTGTGGATGATAATATGGACAATATATTGTGTTCATATTGTGTTGTGTTTGACTTTTTTTAACAGATAAGATGTTTTAGTCCAGACTTAACAGGTGCTTTTTCTTCAAGGAATAAATACAATACATTTTGATTGATATGCATGAATTTGTAGTACAAAATATCAACAATGTGTATCTTGTGTTGTTTTTCTAATCAGTCTGTCATCCATAGGTAATATATTAAGCATGTTAAGGGAATAACTTTTTACATTTTTGTTGTTTTTGCACACCATGTCAGATACATGAAAAAATATTTTATGCCCCCAACGGGCAGCATTTAGTTTTCGTACTGTCCGTCGGTCAGTCTGTCTGTCTGTCCGTTCATCACACCTTTTGTGTCCGCTCTCTAATTCATGTAGTTTTCATCAGATCTTCACCAATTTGGTCAGAAGTTGCATCTAGATAATGTCTAGGTCAATTTGAAACATGGGTCATGCCGGGCAAAAAACTAGGTCACGGGGTCACTTAGTGCGTTTCAAACATTCAGCATGGTGTCCGCTCTCTAATTCAAGTAGTTTTCATCCGATCTTTCCCAAACTTGGTCAGAAGTTGTATCTACATAATGTCTACGCCAAGTTCGAACATGGGCTATGCCGGGCAAAAAACAAGGTCACGGGGTTACTTAGTGCGTTTCAAACATTCAGCATGGTGTCCGCTCTCTAATTCAAGTAGTTTTCATCAGATCTTCACCAAACTTGGTCACAAGTTTTATCTAGATGATCTTTAGGCCAAGTTCAAACATGCATGCACAGAATTCGCAGAAAAAAACATCTGAAAACTGCAGCAGATGACATATGTAACAAACAACAAAATTTAAATATTAACTAATAGTTTAATAAAATAAAGGCGATGTATATCTCAAAAACATTTACACACTTATGTTTTTATGTAGTGTCAAAGTTACAGTTGGGGGCATCCGTGTCGTGTGGACACATTTCTTGTTTGATTAATGATACACAACTCATTCATAGTGATCTTACTATAAAATATTCTGTACACTATAAGAAATACATTGTATTGTATGCCTGGTAATATTGTGGTCTTAAAATAATATCACTAATACTGTTGTAATTCATTTAAACATCAAGATATGTGATGTAAACGTATGTGTTCATGTTATGTTTATATTTGATTCATTTTTACCGGTAAATGAATATTTTGGTGTTAAAAGTTCAATCTATGGTGACGTGTGCCATTAAATATGTACTAGTGCTTATTGCTTTAATTTTGTTTTAGTGAAAATCATGTTTTTGAATCTCTTCGTATGAAATGCACTAGTGAATTTTGTTTTCTATCTACACTTATGCAAAAATAATAATATATTAACTTATAATACAGTGTTGATCACAAACAGCATGTTTATGCAATCCACAAATTACTGTTTCCATAGCAATTGTTAACTTAGTGTAGTTTGTCTACTTAATTTTATCAATCATGGAACAAAATTGATTTGCTAAATAAACAAAATAATGTCTGGAAGTACAGACGCACAACACAAATTGTATCATGAGGAGTTATTCGTTTTAGTTTTTAGTACATAGCTGTACAAAATGTTCAATTTCTGAATACACCCCTTTTTCCAGAAAATGTGCGTACATTTATGTATTTAGGATAAACATGTTAATGATGTTCCATATCTGTCCAGAACATATTTTGTTGATTTTCTTGTGATTTTTTGGCTTAAATTCTTTAAAATAGTAAAACATATGAAAACAGATTGTATTTTGTTCCCATGACAACCATGAGTTTTTACGGATTAATATTAGTACAATTATTTCCGTTCTTTGAAATTTATAATGTTCATCCAGATACGCGATCAATGGAGATATTATCAATACAAACTGATCAGCATAATATGTACTGATACTGGTATGGTTGAATTGAACGTCATTTCATCCAAAACGGCCCTATTCAGCATTTATGACATGACACACAAAAAGTGACATTACTTCGTCAATTTTAGGAATTGGAAGCTCAAATTTCAGATTTTGATTTGTTAGATGTAGCCCTTCCGTAATATATGACTTTTTGACTAGATGGGTCAAAATCTCGTTCCCAGCCACATATCTTCACCGCCTATGTAGACGAACCTCTACCAGATCTGTAGAGCATAGGCGCTCGATGGCAATGACTCAATGATTGACTATCCATTGTGACTTTTTGAAAAATGCAGCTCCAGCAGTGATTTTTATAAACCTGTTTATAATAATGCATGCACATACTAAATCAATAAAAAATCTTCCGACAAAACGTCTTCTTAAAAAAAAGGTTAGTTCGACTATGTATATAGATATTGACATCTATAAACATAGTCGAACTATCTTTTTTTAAAGAACTAAACTTCTTCCCAAGCACACTAAATCTAGCCCCAGGCCTTCAGCGCCTACGGCGCTTTGATTGATAATTGTACACGATATATATATGAAAAAGACAAACTAGAAAAAATCGAAACCAAAGCCGCAAGAACAACATCTGAATGTTCACATTTAGTCTCATTTGAAGAAGCCCCATCAAATCACAACTACCTGACCTANTTAAAGAACTAAACTTCTTCCCAAGCACACTAAATCTAGCCCCAGGCCTTCAGCGCCTACGGCGCTTTGATTGATAATTGTACACGATATATATATGAAAAAGACAAACTAGAAAAAATCGAAACCAAAGCCGCAAGAACAACATCTGAATGTTCACATTTAGTCTCATTTGAAGAAGCCCCATCAAATCACAACTACCTGACCTAACGAAAAACAAATGGTTGCATTCGTAAACAAAATTCCCACATAGGATATTGTTTTAAATAACGATTCATGATACACTAAGGACATTAAATATTCAAACCATTAAAACACTTTCATTAACAAATAGACATTACTTAAAACGGGATTGGTATTTTTAAATTTCTTGATTGGTTGCTATTAAGAACATCCGTGATTGTATTTTGAAAGCGATGATATCTGTCTGAATCGATTCACTTAAAACACACCTTTTCGTTAATTATACACCCAGGGGGTTTGAATTTCTTTGTAAACAAGCCTATCTGATCCCGTTCTATAAATACTGGACATATCTTCCTCTTTGGCTCTGTGTTTTCTAACTCTTCTGATGAGGACATTCACGATGATAATGATGATGATGGCGATGAGGATGGCGATGTGTTTCATTATTTTCGCAGGACTTATGCATTTTGGGAACGCTGCGGACGCATGTAAATATATTGCTAGTGTTGGTGTTTAATCAATATTAAATTATTTAAATGGACTTGTTTGCTAATTTGAGTATTTTGATGATGATGGCGATGATGATGGCGTTGTGTTTTGATCTTTAAGCAGGACTTCTGCAGTGTATTAACGCAGCCGACATAAACGCATATAAATGTATTGCTGGTATTGTTGTTTAATAATTATATTCTGAATATTTAATTATTCGATAGACTTGTTCGCTAATTTAGTATTTGACAAACATGTCATTAAATATGCTTACTAACAAATCTTTAATGTGTTAAATGGTATCAATAAATCGTAATAAAAGTAAATTATAATAGCAAGAAAACAAATATATTGTCTTTCCATGGATTCGAAAAAGGGACCTCCGTTAGCAAAAGCTAATGCACTACAACCTCGCCACGCAGGCTTAAATGCCTATGAGCGAAACATAACGCTATATTAGTACTCGATGTATTTTTCAAATTATCGAGGGAAAGCGTTACAAAAAAATGTATTAGTTTACCGAGTTTTAATGATGATGATCCGTTAATGTACCAATATTTTGTAAAAATGTTTTAGTCCGGATTGGGTTTTTGCTTGTGTTGACATAGTGCATACATTCTTTTTCAAATAATTGTATTTAAATTCGTCATTTTGTCAAACTGTGAACAAGTCCCTTCAACCATAAAATAGAGACATTACAAATAATCGTGTTTGTTTTGCGATTTCAACTGATTGAAACGCGCGCACAAATTATTGTGATTTTCTAATGACTTCATGGATCATCGTTATACCGATAGTTCTCATGTCCGTTATGACTTCACGGATTATCGTGATACCGATAGTTTTCCTGTCCGTTATGACTTCTAGGATCATCATTACACCGATAGTTCTCATGTCCTTTATGACTTTAGGGATCATCGTTACACCGATAGTTCTCATGTCCGTTAAGACTGCTGGGATCATCATTATACCGATAGTTCTCATGTCCGTTATGACTTTAGTGATCATTATTATACCGATAGTTCTCATGTCCGTTATGACTTAACGGATCACCGTTATACCGATAGTTATCATGTCCGTTACGACTTCACGGATCATCATTATACCGATAGTTCTCTTTACGGATCGTCGTTACACCGATAGTTCTCGTGTCCGTTGATTGTTTTACTTTTATTGTGAATAAAGTGTACAAATTAACCATGTATGTGCTTGCTTACATAAATGTTGAACATACGCTTATTAAGATTCGATATTTGACCAACTACCGACTTTTATGAAAACCATGCAGTTAAGACAGTTATTGGCTGATTATTTTCAAATGTGCTGTTTGCATGTCCAACGGTATTCGTATTGATCATCTAAAAGGATTCAATTTCCCAGATGGAATAAAATACGGAAACATTAACGTCCAATCTACAGTTGACGGAAGTTTGAATGTCGAAGAGGATAACATTACAATAGTCTTTGACATTGATGGCCAATCAGACAAGGTCCGGAACCTTCACAGAGCAGATATTGGTGGTACTGCGGCCGGGAGGAACCTGGAAAAGGTAGGTTTCATAATCACAATATCTCTCTCCTATGTAAGTGTTCTGGCATCGTGGTATTCATAGAAATATTTTAAGTTTGTTACATGAAAATGATATTTATATTTTAATATACCTGTTTAATATAAATGTTGTAAGTTAAAACATCTACAATTAAGTTTGTTTGTACTGTAATAGGCTTTGGATGGTGTTGTATAAGTACGAAGAGTGTTTGTGGAACAAATTGTGGAAAAGTAATAAGTATTTTATATCACTGAAAACCCTCGTTTGAAAACTAGATATGTGGGGTTCAAAAGATATCAAAAATAAAGTATGTTAATACAGAACAGAACAGAACAGAACAGAACATACAGTTTATTTGCGTTTATAAGCATGTATAGCTCATCGTCAATAAAACATTAAAGCAATCATAAATACACATGCGTCAAAATAACAATAATTTTGTAATGCATTTACACAAATATATGATGTTTGTGAGAATGTAATATGTAAGAGAAGGCTCTTAATTTTTTAACTAAGTTTAGTTACAAAAATAACTATGGGATTCATGTTTATGTTTGCAGGTCCAGGCCGACATGTATATGTTATTTAGTTTCATTAATTCTTATTATAATACTAATTACACTTTTTATTTATTATTTTTAAATGGCATTGTTTAATTTAAGACGTCATGTTAAAAATAGATTTATTGTTTAATTTATGTCAAACTTTAAAAGGAAGTGTCTTCTTATAAAATGTATTTGTAAAAGAAATGATTTATTTGATCCACGAACATTGGTTATCATTGGTTATCACGGAATATCGTTCATATATCATAAATAAAACCAACAAATAGATAAACAATTTGTTTTGTATTTTTCAAATTATATACGTACTAGAAGCTTTCAATCGAATAGTACAGCGTCACTCTGGGAAAACGGTGTAGTCCGCACAGGCTAATCAGGGACGATATATGTCCGCTTTCATGGATTTTTTTCGTTAAGAGGAAGTCCTTTCTAAAGGAACATCCAGTGCAAGCAGAAAGTGTCGACCCTAATTAGCGTATGGGGAGTACACAAGCTAATCTGGGACGACACTTTACGCAAATGCATTAAGCTGTGTTTTCCCAGATCGCGGCTCATATTTATTTAATAACGTTTAACAATCAACTTGCAGGAGACGTCGGTGTATGTGTCTGATACAACGGACATTATTTACCACCAAAATGTCAATCGGGACGGAACAGCAGTCTCGGTTAGTAATGTGAAACCACTTTATTCAGAAATGCATTGATTTGTATTGTTTGCTTTATTGTATGTGTTGTTATTGTTGTTGTTTGTATAGCGTTGTTAAGGTCTGTTATCATTTGATAACTGTTTTATAATTACATTCGATATATATGTATATATGTGTATATAAATGTGTATTCTCTATTGATTGAAATATTATATCGTTGAAACAGTCTCTTATTAAGCGCAACAAGACATGGAAATTTTCCAATTTCAAAACGTTGTTGCGTGCGATATTGCTATGACAAGTAGCGAACACTTCGTACATGTATTTCAGTATGGATTCGTCTATGAGCAAGGTATTGTTGCGTGCGATATTGCTATGGCAAGTAGCGAACACTTCATACATGTATTTCAGTATGGATTCGTCTATGAGCAAGGCATTCTACACTATTTCAACGGTCGTGGACAGGTTCTGGTCCTACCCGAGAACAACGTTGGTGCTGAGTATTCGAAACTTGCTCCAGGTGAGGTTTTAAGATGCACACATTGTGTTAGTTTCAGATACTAAATCTACCTAGGTAAATTAGCCATGAGATAGACCATGTTATTCCGTTTGTCAGATTTACTGTCAAATCATCAATGTTCGTGAAACTGTCACGGTACTGAATTTAAGAGCTTAAGCGGGATTGGTGAAAAGATGTATGGCGGCCCGGTAAGCTCAGTCGGGAGATCACCGTATAAAAAACATGTTTACAAATAACAAATAATACATATTAAACCGTATAAAAAACATGTTTTGACCAACAACAACGTTACACAATCTCGTGAGGAAATCAAAAAGTTCTTCGCCTTGTCGGCCTCTGAGGTAAATGTTACTTTGTTGTTAAATATATAAACTTATTTTACGTTTTATAGCGCATGTAATCGTAGGAAATTAACACTTATTTTACGTTTTTATAGCGCAGGTAATCGTAGGAAATGTACATTAATTTTACGTGTTTATAGCGCATGTAATCGTAGGAAATGTACACTTATTTTACGTGTTTATAGCGCATGTAATCGTAGGAAATGTACACTTATTTTACGTGTTTATAGCGCATGTAATCGTAGGAAATGTACACTTATTTTACGTGTTTATAGCGCATGTAATCGTAGGAAATGTACACTTATTTTACGTGTTTATAGCGCATGTAATCGTAGGAAATGTACACTTATTTTACGTGTTTATAGCGCATGTAATCGTAGGAAATGTACACTTATTTTACGTGTTTATAGCGCATGTAATCGTAGGAAATGTACACTTATTTTACGTGTTTATAGCGCATGTAATCGTAGGAAATGTACACTTATTTTACGTGTTTATAGCGCATGTAATCGTAGGAAATGTACACTTATTTTACGTGTTTATAGCGCATGTAATCGTAGGAAATGTACACTTATTTTACGTGTTTATAGCGCATGTAATCGTAGGAAATGTACACTTATTTTACGTGTTTATAGCGCATGTAATCGTAGGAAATGTACACTTATTTTACGTGTTTATAGCGCATGTAATCGTAGGAAATGTACACTTATTTTACGTGTTTATAGCGCATGTAANGATGTATGGCGGCCCGGTAAGCTCAGTCGGGAGATCACTCGGCACTCGCCCTGTAAGCGATGTGTCCTGGGTTCGAGTACTGGACTGGTCGCACACTTTTCACCACCCGGCGACAATGGCGCCCAACGGGTGACCGTGACGCTTGCAGTTCTATGAATTGCAGTTCTCCATAGAACCTGCCCGTGGGTTCGTCGGGTTCAGCTATACAACTGTTCCAAGTGACTCGAATTCGATGACGAATTTCAACTTTGCAGGGGAGAATTTCACGGTACCGAACTTAAGCGGGATTGGTGAAAAGATGTGTGGCGGCCCGGTTAGCTCAAGCGGGAGATCACTCGCCCTGCAAGCGAGGTATCCCTGGTTCGAGTCCCGGACTGGCCGCCCACTTTTCACCACCCGGCAACAAAACTTCATGTTGTTTTTAATAACTTTTTCGAGGACACTTAAATTCGTGTATTTCTGGTGTTGGAAGAAATGAGGAATCTGCATCGGTCATTTCCCGATTTGTTTATGTTAAATTCGTGGGTCGGTCAACACACGAATTCAACGAAAGTTTATGTCCCACGAATTCTAATGACTTTACAGTATTTTAGAGTGATGTTTTAGAGACTTATCAGATTGTAATCACTATTTATCTGCCCTACATCCAGCATATACAGGCATATGACATAACGGATGGATCATATATTTTTCAGACTCCCTCATCAATAACACGCAACCCAATTACAGACCACTTCCAACCAAGCCAACCACAACAGATGATCTTGATCCTGTAGCCGTTATTAAGCTGATTGTGTTCGTCGATTCAGCAGTAGTTGACAAGTGAGATTTATATTAAAGGAACATAAGTGGGATTTATTTAAGGGACATAAGGGGGATTTATATTATAGGAACATATTGGGACTGGATAAATTGATCCCGTTTCTGAAAAAAACGGACGAAAGCATTTGCCTAAATTGTCATTCAAGATAAACCTGTGCAGTCCGCACTGGCTTATCAAGGAAGACACTTTCCGCCTTCAATATATTTTCGTTTAGACGGGACTTCATTTTTACCAAAAATTCCAAAAAAGCGGAAAGTATCGTCCTAGATTAGCCTATGCGGACTGCACAAGTTAATCTGGGATGACAATTTACGCACATGTATTAATCCCCGTTTTCCAAGAGCAAGACTCGTAATAATATAATAATTTCAAGGCTTGTTGTATTCTATACTTGATTGTAACACATTATAATTGAGATATTTGCCTTTATTTTCCGAGATTTGTGTTAAATAATTACAACAAAAAAACGTATCGCATGCAGTATAAACATTCAAAATGCCTCCTTAATTTACGTTTACAAATAACAAATTATACATATTAAACCGTATAAAAAACATGTTTTTATGTATTTGATAGATTTCAAGAAATGACCAACAACAACGTTACACAATCTCGTGAGGAATTCAAAAAGTTCTTCGCCTTGTCGGCCTCTGAGGTAAATGTACTTTGTTGTTAAATATATAAACTTATTTTACGTTTTATAGCGCATGTAATCGAAGGAAATGTACACTTATTTTACGTGTTTATAGCGCATGTTATCGTAGGAAATGTTCACTTATTTTACGTGTTTATAGCGCATGTTATCGTAGGAAATGTTCACTTATTTTACATGTTAATAGCGCATGTAATTGTAGGAAATGTACACTTATTTTACGTTTTATAGCGCATGTAATCGTAGGAAATTAACACTTATTTAACGTTTTTATAGCGCATGTAATCGTAGGAAATGTACATTAATTTTACGTGTTTATAGCGCATGTAATCGTAGGAAATGTACAATTATTTAACGTGTTTATAGCGCATGTAATCGTAGGAAATGTACACTTATTTTACGCGTTTATAGCGCATGTAATCGTAGGAAATGTTCACTTATTTTACGTGTTTATAGCGCATGCAATCGTAGGAAATGTACACTTATTTTTCGTGTTTATAGCGCATGTAGTCGAAAACGTGCACTTATTTTACGTTTTAATAGCCCATGCAATCGTTCAAATTTTACACTTATTTCACGTTTGTATAGCGCGTTTAAATGTAAAAAAAATCCATGTTGCAACTCAAGTTGTTTTAACTTTTTTTTTATATTTACTATCTATGTTTACTGCACACCAATATATTCAGCCACTATTAAACCTTACAGATGACACAGATGTTTCAATCCCTGAATCAATACAACAACGTGTATTATCGAGGTGGCCATTCCCCATCTATGATCCAGGACTTTGTCGTAGATGTCGTGGACGTTATACTCCCACCAACGGTAAAAATTGAGCACCACGGACATTTATGCATTCTGTTAGCGGATGTTATGTAACGCGTGGTTAGTTATGTGCGTATTTAAATACAATTTCTAAGTAATTAAAAGCGTTTAAATGAGCCGCGTTCTGGAAAATCCTGGCTTATAAATGCTTAAAAAATGCGTTAAGTGTCGTTCCAGATTAGCCAGTGCAGTCCGCAAAGGCTAATTATTGACGACACATTCTGCTTTTACGGAATTGTTTGTTTCAAGTAAGTCTCTTCTTAACGAAACAAAGCTTATTCAGAAAGTGTCATCCTTGATTAGCCGGTGCGGACTGCACGGGCTAATATGGGGCAAAATTGTATGCACATGAATGAAGCACGGATTCTCGAGAAAGCGGCTCAAAGAGTTAATGCATTATTCATTATATGCGTTAATTTATTTAGTGTTAGAAAAGAAATGTTCTTACATTGCAGTCTTTGTTCATGGTTTCATCATCCGTAATAGTGCAAAGAAAACTGCATTGAAAAGTATGCGTCTATATTTTTACAAACTTTAATTTAAACAAATATATTTTCATTACTTGTTTTTTATGCTTATTACAGGGGAGTGATTTCGCTTTCTCAAAGAACAATGTTGACAGGACTGGGAAACTTGCAGCCATTGCTCTCGATGACTTTGGGACCTTCATGAGCTCATACATGTCGGCGGTCCCTCATGACCACGCAACGTTTGTAACTGGGTAAGAATCGTCATAGTCTATTTTAATATTTAAGCCTCGCTCTGGGAAAACGGGGCTTATTTCATGTGGACATATGCAGTCCGCATAGGCTTATCATGTACGACACTTTCCGCGTAGACTGGATTTTCGCTAGGAAGAGATTTCCTTCAAACAAAACATTCCTTAAAAGCGGAGAGTGTCGTCCTTGAAAAGCGTGTGCACAGGCTTATCTGGGACGATACTTTTCGCACATGCCTTAAGCCCGGTTTTAACTGAGCGGCTCTTTTTGTTATCATCCATTTTTTTTCGATTTTCTGCATATATATGAAGAATACTTTTTTTACTGAAGAAAGTTCGTGTTTCATTGTCTGTCATTGTTTTTCGAATCCACATGTTTTACTTTTGTATCTCGATAACGTGTATGCATATTAGCATTCTCAAAATTTCCAACGCGAATTTTAAGACCTGGACCTGTGTTAACAAAGTTCCACAATAATATAAATAGTCCATAATTATATTTGAAACAGGAAAGCAAATGTTCTAAAGTGTAACAATGCTTTGGTTAACTTAAGAAACTCCTTCTGAGTCGCCTCATGCGAACATGGACCTTTTGCAATATGTGTCGTGTTCTGAGAAAACTGGGCATAATGAATGTGCGTAAAGTGTCGTCCCAGATTAGCCTGTGCAGTCCGCACAGGCTAATCCGGGACGACACTTTCCGCCTAAACTGGATTTTCGCTAAGGGGAGACATCATTTAAACGAAAAATTCCATAAAAGCGGAAATTGTCGTCCCTGATTAGCCTGTGCGAACTGCACAGGCTAATCTGGGATGACAATTTACGCACAAGCATTATGCCCAGTTTTTGCAGAACGCGACTCATATGCGGCCAGCGTAGTTCTAGAATATCCTTCGCATTTGCGCAGTTTGGTCAGGAGCTACCCTAAGCGCTATAAAGTCACGAAAGGATTCGTGGTGTCATTAGCGGACATGGTAGCTCCTGACCTGACTACGCAGTTCAGTAGCTGGTATAGATGTATGCTGAACGCATATGACGTAAAATGTGTTTTTGAATATCGATTGACAAGATTCGTTTCATATTTTACAGCTATGACCTTATGCTGGGCGATGCTGACCTTGTAGGTAAATAGTCTTATTTTGAATTATTATTTTACATTGTTTGTATTTTTATATGCAAGCGTGTAGTATTTATGCTTAATTTTACGATGGGCACTTAACCAAATATATATTTATATTTTTATCTGGTTGACATCATCGTTTAAAACGCGTTTCATTTCGATTATACGGTTTAACAGCCTTTGAGGTAAACGTGTTGTCATTCTAAAAACCGTCTGAAATACTGTCAAATCATTATTATTCGCGGGACATTAGTTTTCGTTGATTTCGTTTGACCGATTTGTTCCATAAAATCTGAAATCAACGAATGTAAAAGTCCACGATAAAAAGTCATTTTTTCAAAAACGACAAACTTTCACGCCGACGAATAAAAATGATTTTACAGTAGGCAATAGGAGCAATCGGAACATGTGCAAAGAAGACGGCTTTTAATGGCTACAAAA
>VMBQ01009246.1:5935-32905 GCA_007657795.1 Dreissena rostriformis
ATTGAGTTGTGGCAACTAGTTAAGTAGCTGTAATCACGAGTTATTAACTTATGGCAACTGGTTTAGTAGCTGTAATCACGAGTTATTAACTTATGGCAACTGGTTTAGTTGCTACAATCACGAGTTATTAACTTATGGCAACTGGTTGAGTAGCTGTAATCACGAGTTATTAACTTATGGCAACTGGTTAAGAAGCTGTAATCATGAGTTATTAACTTATTGCAACTGGTTTAGAAGCTGCAATCGCGAGTTATTAACTTATGGCAACTATTTAGTAGCTGTAATCACGAGTTATTAACTTGTGGCAACTGGTTGAGTAGCTGTAATCACGAGTTATTGAGTTGTGGCAACTAGTTAAGTAGCTGTAATCACGAGTTATTACCTTTTGGCAACTGGTTAAGTGGCTGTAATCACGTGTTGTTAACTCATGGGAACTGGTTAAGTAGCTGTAATCACGAGTTATAAAGATGTAGCAACTGGTTAATTAAGTAGATGTAATCACGAGTTATAAAGTTGTAGCAACTGGTTTAGAAGATGTTATCACGAGTTAATGAGTTGTAGAAACGGGTCTAGTAGCTGTACTCACGAGTTATTGAGTTGTAGCAACTGGTTAAGTAGCTGTACTCACGAGTTATTGAGTTGTGGCAACTGGTTTAGTAGCTGTTCTCACGACTTATTAAGTTGTGGCAACTGGTTTAGAAGCTGTACTCACGACTTATTAAGTTGTGGCCACTGGTTTAGTAGTTGTAATCACGAGTTTTTTAATTGAGGAAACTGGTTCAGTAGCTGTAATCACGAGTTATTAAGATTTGGAAACTGGTTTAATAAAAATCACGAGTAATTAAGTTGTGGCAATTGGTTAAGTAGCTTAAATCACGAGTTATTAAGTTGTGGCAACTGGTTTAGTAGCTATAATCACAAGTTATTAAGTTGTGACAACTAGTTTAGTAGCTGTAATCACGAGTTACTTAGTTGTGGCAACGGGTTAAGTATCCGTAATCACGAGCTATTAGGTTGTGGTAACGGGTTAAGTAGCTGTAATCACGAGTTATTAAGTTATGGCAGCAGGTATAGTAGCAGTTAGCAGGGGTCATAACGTTTTTGCAACATGTTAACTAGCTTCAACTACGAGTTATTAAGTCATGACAACGTGTTAATCATCTGTTAAATCTATAAGCTTTGAGGTATCCCGTTGTGGCACTTGTAAAGATGTAGGATAGGCAAGCTGAGTCGACGGGTTAGCAAGCTGCGTTTACGGATTGGCAAGTCGAGTCCACTGGTTAGCAAGCTGGCGACGGATTGGCAGGCTGTGTCGACTGGTTAGCAAGCTGAGTTTACGGATTGGCAAGTCGAGTCCACTGGTTACCAAGCTGTCGACGGATTGGCAGGCTGTGTCGACGGGTTGGGAAGCAGAGTCGAGGCCAGGATGTGTTAACTGATTTGCAAAGTATATCGACGGGTAAACAAGCTTGGCCGACGGGTTAGCAAGATGATAAGTTATGGTTACAGGTTATTCATATGCGGCATAATACGGTTTTGGGTTTTGTCACGGTTAAGATATTCGGGTGGGGCTAGGTTATGATAAGGTTTTACACTTGGGAATTAAGGCATAGACACAAGTTAAAACATTGTATTGAACCCAGATTTATGCAGTTGTAGTTCTTAACATAAAATAAAAAGTCATAAATACTACGAATTCAACAATATCACATAGTAAAAAAAACATCGCATTGAACATGTTATATTTGCATTCGGATACATATATGCAATCGGGTTTCTATAGGTTCAATTTATGTTTTGCAGATTTTTATACCAAATGTCTTGTTTGCGAACGCACGCAAGCAAACACGCAAACTTCCACGCTATCAACTAATGTCACTGAAGTGATGCGGGGTACTACTCATATAGGCTAGAGTGACATGTTCACCAGTTATTATCTCCCTTTATGTGGTGTAAAGATATTTACTAACTAGTTGTTTTAGCGAATACACGTACATACAGACTTGATGTTTGCTTTCGGTTTCATATATTGCCGATATAATTGTGCAGTCCACACAGGCTTATATTTTACACACTTTCCACATTTGGATTTTCCCTACAAGGAGACTTCATTTTAACGAAAAATATCATAAAAGCAGAAAGTGTCGTCCCTGATTAACCTGTGTGGACGACACATGCATTAAGCCCAGTTTCCCCAGAACGCTTCTCATATTATCGTGAACGTTTGCTAATGTTTTTTATTGAATACAACTTGTAAAGCCAAAGTCCTTCGAATATGATTCAATGAATAATAAATTGGCATTTGTCCTGATGAACGTTAATGACATTTTTTCCTCTTAGGTTGTTTATTATTCATTTAATTATTTCTTTTCGAAAAAAGCTTCTTTACGAACAGAATATACAGCAATATTCACGCCGATGTTGTGTTGCGTCATCCGATCTCGCAACAAGTTACCAAAATATATTGTTATGCACATTTCAATACGAAGTTCCATCAACGATTTCTATATGATTTGTTTATTAACACGTCAATTTTTTCCATTTTTACAATTAAAATATATAATAGTAACTAAAACACTTAAATTTGTAGCAAAAATGTCCCTTTAGGCGCCATCTGATGGAATACATTGACCGTTTAATATAGGAGCGTAATTTGGTGTTAACCTGACTTTGTATAGGTATAGACCACAATACTGTAGTTCGGTCGTTATTGCAGTGTAAGCGATCATAACATGAACGTGAATTGCCTGGGTACATTTCATTGACCCACCCCCACATCTTTACTCCTTATCCTTCTCCTGCCCATCATCCTAATCCAAAACTTAACCATGACCATTATCAGCGTCTTCATCGTCATCAGCACTTTACGGCGATGAGTATCATAACATCATCATGATAATATCATGTCATACACCAAATCATCATACGTATGTACCATACATACTTGATGAGAGTATACATCTCATGTTCCAAATGAATATCACAGTAATCCGAGACGAATATGTGTGTTATCTGAGTGGATCGTAAATGTGTGATGAAGTTTGATTGGGATGAATCGGACGAAGAAGAACATGAAGACAATAATGCTTATTATGATGAGGGTGATAATTATATAGGTGACGATGATGTTCATATGAGTTTGATGGTGTCAGATGATCATGCATTTGATGATGATTACATAAAAGAATATTGTGATGATATACATGTGATGTTGTTGACGACATGAGTTGTGTGTTGACCAACAAGCGAACGCACTTTGGTGCTGAACATCGAAGTTGGGTTAGAAGGAAAGTGCGGCACATCATCGGATATTGGTGTCTTACTGTACCTAATCAATTAAGCATTGTCGAATTTGTCGCATTGTTTTCAAGGCATAGCCTAAAGATTATTTAGGCTTTGCCTTGAAAACTACATATTTAAACAATTTTACTGCTTTGACCTTCAACCCGGGGACCCGAAACACTTGCATATCGTCTTAAGATTAAATAAGAATGCACATATTACCACAGATCACTCACCTGTGCACTGGGGCGTGGTAAATTTCGAAATCTGGGGTAATGATTTGAACCATCATTATAGATGACCACAATCCAATACCAAATATTAATGCTATGTGCTTTGTTGTTTCAGAGAGTTTTTTGTTTGTTTGGGACATCATTTGAACAAACTTAGAAGAGGACCACTGTACGATGCTACACACCACCAAATATAAAACCCCTTTCGGTTTTAGAGAAGAATAATTTTGAAGTTTTCATGTTTAAATCTATTTTAGCTCTGTTGAACTAAATATGCAGAAAACCGGGACGATTTGAGCAACTTTGATTCACCAATAAATCCTTCCTGTGAAGTTTGTGAGAAGATGTTATTTGAATGAACAGTTTAAGCACAACGGACGTAGGACAACGGACGAAAGGCCATCCCAAAATATCATCCTGTTCACGTTTTCATGTGAAAGCTAAAAATGGCAAACATATGTGCCCAATACAACTTGAAATTATCCATAAATTATGATGTCATTTTCCATTTAAAATTTGACCTTTAACTTCATATGTCAACATGATCTTGAACCTCGATGCATGTTCATTGCATGCAACACTTCGTAAAATATTCGTTACTGTTGGAGTTTTTTTTTTCAGAATCGACCAAGGGGCTTTGATCGTATGGATTGGACACACCATAAGTAAGTTAATTCGCTATATATAAAACATTTGAACTGAAAGATTGACCTTAGCCCGGAGACATAAAACCTTTTCGCGAGAAATCGTTTTAAGATGACAAACAATTGCGCCAAAGAAGACCTAATTCTCTGAATGCATTCCGAACACAATTTGGATATTGAACGTGATGTGTGACGATCACTTTCAGAATATGAGGCTGCTTTTTGCGCGTCACACATTGTCTCAAGGTGCTGATCCTTTGTGCTAATAAACTCGAAATCCCACAATGCACCATACAATAATGCAGCGAAAGCCACCGGAGAATGTTTATACCCTAAGTGTCATTGACCTTTAAGCAATATAGATGAGGTTTGTGCACGCTATACGTCGTCTTGATATGATACTCATTTGTGCCGTGTGTTAATCTATTTCAAAAGCACAACATAGGAAGATAGATCAGCTCAACATTGTTGTCATTATTTTTTAACGATTTACAATTTAATAAGAATATGCAATGACAAGAAATAATCTTCCGAACCTCAATATAAAATTATTTCTTTAGGCGATTTAAGTAAAATGACATGTATATTAGCGAACATGATGTTATGTAGCAAAATGATCGGACACTTAATGGTTATTTAAGCGAATTAAGCAAATTATCGAAAACCCAAAAAGGGGAACCAAACCAAAAATTGGGTCGACAAAAAAGATCATCGGTCGGGTTAGTAGAAACAAGCTAATATGTGTAAGTCTAAACATGATATCATTTCACCGAGGTACCGTCATGTATGCATTCATTTCAACAGTGACACCAGCGTCACACAATTATATGATCTATATTTTCCGATAACGCTGCCCCAAATATCTATAATACCAACTGCGTGTCAAGTACTTATCAATTGTATGGTCCAAAATAAATAGCGGTAATATTAATTAAATTAATAAAATATTCATCATTTAATGGACCGAAGAGCTCCATATCAATTCTGAAAATATACCACAAACTGTGCAATTTGTAAACGCATTTATTTTAATCGATGTTCCATGTTTGCTTAATACAGTGTCATTCTCTAAAATAAAAGAAATGTATTTTACAACAGTAGCAATTTTTAACTCCCTTTAACATGTCGCGCGCATGTAGTGGAATCTCAAATGTAATGCAAATAGAGAAATTTTGACTTTGCCTGTGAATATAACCGCTGGCGTATAGTGCCTGGCGACGGTATTTCGTCCCTAAGACATAAAAGTCGCGGTAGAGAAAGGACGTGAATGTCAATTCAATACAGTTAAGTTAACTTTAGAATTAACGTTGTTCCACAAAATAACAATTTTCAAACTTCTACACAGGAGCAATATGGCACTTCAAGTATATATCCTTTTTGCTTTGATGTGTATGACAGTTTGGCATATGGTTGAGGTTAAATTACCGCCGAAGAATAACGATTATATATCTGGCGGCGGGAAAGATGGAGGTGGTGGGGACGTACTACCCAAGTTGGTACCAAATGATTACACGTACGATTATCCGGTCACAAAAGAATCCATTCCTTACGATTACGTCTACAACGATGGCGATAACGGAGTCATCGTAAAATCCATTCCTTACGATTACGGCTACAATGATGGCGATAATGGAAACGGAGGGGTCCCAGACATTGCATATACCCATCCTTTCGACTACGTCTACAATGATGGCGATAATGGTAACGGAGGGGTCCCAGAGATTGAATATACCCATCCTTTCGATTACGGCTACAATGATGGCGATAATGGATACGAAACGGTAACAGAGGTTCCTATTTCCTATGATTATAACCCACCTGAACCTGAATTTACGATTGCTAACGACTATGATTATAACCCACCTGACGAGTTAGCGCGCATCCCGCTCGATTATAACAACAATGGAGAGGACACAACGACAACGACAGGCTCTGGTAACCATGGACACACGACGACTGTAACCATGAAGACTACTGGTTCCACATCGCTACTCGAACAAAACGTTGGTATCGCATCCGAGTCTGCCTCATCCAGTGAGCCGGTTACCGATCGCCACGTCGCTCAAGCACTGTACAACAAACTTCTCGATGACTACGATGTGCGCGTGAGACCGATCCAGAATCAGTCAAAACCGATCTACGTGAACACGAAGTTCGTTCCCCTTAGTATAATCGAATTCGACACCACGGAGCAGACGTTCGCGATCCTGGGGTACTTCCGGGTGCGCTGGATAGACCAGACCATGACGTGGAAGCCTAGGTACTGGAACGGCATCAACACCGTGAAAGTAGCCACTGACGCTTTGTGGAAACCGAACATCATCATTCACAAGGTGATGTACATTTAAATCATTCTCTCAATATATTGCAAGCAACCGCCATTTACGCCAAAGATTTTTCATTTCTCTAAATTAAGTTTAAAGGCAATCGAATAATGCTGACATTTTATGAGGTAATGTTCATTTTTTATCATCAACATGATAATAATGTTGCGTGTCACATGTGTTTGGCGCGTGGCCAAGTCACTTTAACACTATCAATATGTCATAAAACAACATTTTTCGTCATTTTGACAAAATAATAATTTCTGATATAGTATATATACTATATCAGAAATGATTATTTTGTCAAAATGACGAAAAATGTTGTTTTATATATATACATATATAAATACATATTATCAGAATTTTTTTTGTCAAAATGATGAAGAATGTTGTTTTATGACATATTGATAGTGTTAAAGTGACTAGGCCACGCGCCCACACCTGTGATGCGTGTACGTAATAAAAATTACCGCCAAAGCGATCCGCAAACAATCTTAGAAACAATCATTTAAACATGTTCATATTGCTGTAAGCATGCTTTTACAATCATGTGAAAGTTATTGGTTGTTTAAGAGAAATAAGAACCATGTCAATCCAAGTATTCTCTAAAGATTCTACTCACGTCCTAGAGATGTTCTGGCATGAAACCCATGTAATTCTCGCTTGAATCTGTCCTATACACTGAGCACGTAAAGGAACAAAGGGATCTATTCGCAAAGAGCTAGGGTATCGCACCCGGATTCATTGTATCTCAATACTGTCTCTTCTGATTGCTGTCTCTTCAGCAAAAAAAACACACAAAAATGACCCCATTGGAAATAAGTGCTTGCACTTTCATGGGTTATCCTTGACTGCAATGTCAAAAGAAATACATACGTCGTTATTATTGAGTGAAACATTCTACACACGTTAGTCGTTATAAATGACTAAGTTTTAATAATATGATTACATAAAAATGGATTTAATCCTTTGCACGTGATCGATTTCTTCTTCTTTTGATAATAATTATGTTTACATCAAAAACAATTACATGACATCATACAAAGTTATTTTATAATTGAACGCTCACATAACTAGAATTATATAACGAACAATTATTTATCACATGCTTTACCCTGTTTCCCATGTAATATTACCATTACATATATTTTTATATAACACATGTGTAATATACTTTTTAAGCGTTTTCATTGGCTTAGTTTTCGTTTATTGACCAATCGCATTTTGTTATTTTGCTGAAATGTCGTTGCAACGTCAAATGACGTCACGAAATGTAAACAACATTCGGGATTTATCATTATGTTTGCGTAAATATTTATTTAATTTGTTCGTTTAAAAACATGTGATAAAAAAGATATGACGCTCGTTGTCATATCTCGTCCAGGAAATTCTTTAGTAAGCTCGCCAAAGGCTTGCTTACTAACAAAATTGCTGAACTCGTTTAATAAAATATGGTATGATATGACAACTCATGCCTGATCCGATATATGTTCTATAGGCAGTAGACGGTCGAGGAGAGATCGGCGCCAGCGAGACAGACATACTGGTCATCAACTGGAACGGGAACGTGCAGTGGGTGCCGGAGGGCATATACACGTAAGCCTATGACCGATACAGTTTACCACGAATTGTTCAGACTGCTCCACAGCTTTTGTAAAATATTGCAATTTCATTTATCAACCTTCACATAGTCTTGAAAATATCACCGCAAAGTATTCGTGCTTCAAGTGTTCTGTATGAAAATAGTTTTACCACTTAACGAGTGATACCAGAGGGAGGTTAATGCAGATTTATGACTGGCATTTGTGGAAGCATTTGTAGATCCAATTCTTATCAAATGCTTATAGAACAATAGAAAAACAGATGTACAAAAAAGGTTGTGTACGCCTATAACATTGAAAACAAATCATTTGCATGCACCTTTAACAATATTTCCATTCATTAATATTCACAATGTAACCAAGCAGAAAATTAAGTGTCTATTAAAGTCTTAACAGAAGAATTAACTTATTGTACACGGTTTCTGTTGCAATCAGTTTGTTTTTGCAGAATTGTCTGCGACGTGAATATCCAGTACTTTCCGTTCGACGTGCAGACGTGCGTTTTCACGTACCACGTAGCGGACGAGAGCACAGCCTCAGTGACGTTAGACCACTACTTGACCGTAGACATGAGCGAATACAGCGAGAACGCTGAATGGGTTGTCACCAGCGTTTCCAGACAACGCGACGTTCGAAACAACAACCACTACATCGATATAGAATTTCGATTACAGCGCCGCGCAAACTTCGCGTTGTTTACGCTGATCGCTCCACTTATGGCGCTAGCCTTCCTGAACATTTCTGTGTTTCTTGTGCCTGTGGAATCCGGAGAAAAGGGCTCGTTCGCTATCACGATATTCCTGTCCTACGGCGTATTCATCACGATCATCAGCGACACTCTGCCCAAGAATTCCGCCCAGACTTCGACGTTCGTTCTGCTCATCGAGACGCTGCTCTGCCTCAGCGTGCTGTCTGTGGTCTACACCGTCATCCAGGCCAAGGTTGCGTTCACCGTCGGTCGCAAGCCATGTCCTATCCAGTGCCTAAGGACGCTGAAGAAACGCAATCAAGTCCTCCCCATTGACCACTTCATTGAACACGGAGGCCAGGCGTCCAGTGACAACAACGTCTACACATGGGGGATTTTTCTAAAGCAACTGGATCTTGTCCTGTTCTTTGTATTCTTTGTCGTTGTCAGCATCATGATTGGGATTTTCTGTGCAGTTCTCCTTCGGCATGTCGGCATCGGTGACTCCTATGCGGACATGGAACCACAACCAACAACTCGAGTGTTTCCCATCCCGACAACTGCGAGTGGATAAGAGGGTTATCCAATTTCGGTGTCTAACATATGTAGTGTATGGTTGCCATCAGAGTCCGTTGACTGTAAGGGTGGTATTGAATTCGGATGAGAATTTGTTTTTATAAGTTAATTTAGTATGTTCCAATATATTTTTGGATTTTAAGTGTTTTAGTCATCAAGAGATGTTTCTATGTTTAAATAAAGCTGTTCATTTGCATGTTTTATCATATTTTAACCTTATTTCGAAGTTGCTTATATTTATTCCAGAGAAATCTTTACGAAATAATGAGTGATTAAAATAATCAATTAAAATCTAGTTGTCGGTGATAACCTCGGTTAAACGGGTTTCTGTAACACACATTATGTCAAAATGTAGTAAATTACCCTTGATAAAGTTTGTGCCTAAGCGATATTTTGTTAAGATGAAGTAGTCCCTAGGCCCCGTTCTGAGGGCCCATATTACGTTCGACATCCGCAGACAGACGTAAAATAAAACGAATAAGATCAGCGCATGCAACAATAAGCGAACACACTTACAACGAATTCAGATATTTGTAAATTGCAAATTGCGGTAATCTTTGCATAATCGACAGAAATTGATGAGTAAAATTAAAACTGATGGCATATTTTTGACAACAAATCTTTACACTTGAGTTAAAAATTCCAACCGCCATTATGTAATGAGTAACATCATTACCAATTGGGTAGTAAAGTTAAAATTACAGGTGTAATATAAATATTACAATAAGCGCACATACTAACAACGAATTCATGTATTTGTTTATTGCCAGAGACGATAATATTTGCAGACTCGACATAAATTGTATCAATAAATGAGTAAAATTGAAACTGATGGTATATTTTTGACAACAGTACCCTACACTTGAGTTAAAATTCCAACAGCCATTCTGTATTGAGTAACATTACCAATTGGGTAGTAAAGTTTAAAATACAGGGGAGTTAAACCAATCAGACTGTGGAACGAAATAAGTTGGCAGCAACATAGTTTTAGTAAATGACTTGGACAAGACTGAGAAAAAAGCATAATAACATATGATAAATATGGTGGTTAGAAAGCAGAATGACATGTTAAAAAATAAAATAAGCTTTGAGGAAAAACACAACATCATACGAGAAATATGAAAAAAAAAGCGGTTGGTTGCATTAAAGTCATGCTTATAATTTTATGTTCATTAAATTTAACAGTTATTAGGATTGTGGTGCTTTAACGCACGAGTTTCATAACAGGGGAAGTTAATCCGTGTGATTAATGTTCAATAATAAAAAATTCGGGCGCGGTTGTCCTTCTTTGTGGGTTTTAATCCTTGAATAGAGTGCGAAGTGTTTACCGGTAAGCTGGCTGTAAAAGCCAGGGACGAAATGATTTTCATTAAAATTAACTACAAATAAGTATTTATGTTGACATAAGGAGTATTTGCGTAATATAGAGGTGTTAGTAAATACGTCTCATTTCAAAAGGAAACGTGATCAGCGTCATAATACGCTCAAAAGCTTATAAGTGCAAAATCAAGAAGGGTAAAACGTGCTCACCGCAGAAAACACCGCAGAAAACATGCATGAAGAGCAAGAAGAGTTTTAACAATTGTAATTGTTGTTGCATAGCTAAGACAACACATAGACACATAAACCAAGATTATGAGAAAACACTGCGTAAATGTCCATTCCCTTCACAACTACGCTCCCAATAGGGAAAAACAACAAAATAGAACAACATATTTTTGGTTAAGTCGTTGGTATGACAGACTGAACTAAAAGAACGGGCTTGTAAGTATATTACAAATAATAATTTGCTTATTATATAATACATCGATGGTTATAAGCCAAGTGACATTGGAACCCTAAACCTCTCATCAAAAGAGCTTTTAACATAGCCTTCTTTAGCTATCAACATAGTCTACTACAACGCACTCAGCCATCTACCGTGAAGTTTAAACAGCATGTCACGAATGCCATTATTAGCCGCAGCAATTGCGCAACCAGCTCTAAAAGAGTGAACGCAATATTTGCGAATGTCTTGAACATACGGTTTAAATGCCAGTTTACAACAATTCTCTAAGTGTGTTATAGGACAAATACTTGTTTCTCTGTCTGAGCTACTCTACATTATTAACTTGATATACAATAACAACACCGATAATAAACCATCGCCGATACCGGCTAGTGAATACGTCATTCATGTGAACATACGTTCAAACTGCATACCCATTAACACAAACTCTTTTAATAAAGCTAACATGCGAAATTTAAGATTTTCATTTCCAAAGATGCCCACACCATTTCTACATGGTGTATAGAATTCTGAGTTGGAAGGCAAAACTACAAAATCTTGAACACATGATATAACCAGACCATTTTCATTACACAACAGTGGTCAATAATTTGCTGTTTTTATGTGCAGCTTCTAACACATATCTAACAAGTCGTTAATCAAAAGGTGATTCACAATCTTTAAGAAACATCAAAATTAATATCAAAACCTCGTATTTAACATGCGTGTTTGTTAACCCATATCAGATCAAGAATGACCATTCTGTAAAAACACGTCGTTATACGTATCATTAAACATGCACATGCGTTGCATGCGAATAATTATATATTATAAAGACCCATCAGACGTCAAGCCTAAACTCAACATCATACAATTGCACAATTTTAACTACACAATTCAAAAGTACAAGCCCAAGGACGCCACGGCCCTAACAACCGCCTGTCCGCCGCCGATGCCCAAAGCTTGCAGAGGACGCCCCCTATGCCCATCCACCACGCCAATTTGCCACAAGTACATACAGTGAAACATGAGTTTTAGTAAAAGCAGCTGCGATAATTACAAGATTTATCCATTACCACCAATTCAGAGAAGTGCACATGACTTCAAGTACACCCAGAACAATAATCGGTGGTAACGAACGATTCAGGTTTAACCGCGAGCGGGATANCTACTACTACTACTTCTTCTACTACTACTACTACTAATAATAATAATAATAAATTTAATTTAAAATTACCTGTTACTTGCCCAACCCAGTTGACATGAATGATGAGATGAGTTTGTAATATCTATTATCTATCTATTAAAATAAGTCTGTTATCATCACTCATTGTATATAAAGAAACGATAAGAAGATAAAAAATCGAAATCGAAACTGACAGCCACAGCCTATACCGACACATCGTACCGCGCTTACACGCACGTATCAACACCTCGTGTTTAACAAGCCACAGCGGCTTCTACAAGGCAAGCACGATAACCGCTGTACGACTAAGAGCATACTCATTCACGAGTTATCTCCGTCCTTTGAATGGAGGGTTTACAAACAACACAAGTCATTTAGGCAAACGCCTTTATCATGATATAGTTAGTATGACCTAAATTACCTCCCTTGGTAAATAACACATGACGATTTAATTGATCATGATTCTTTTAGTAACTCCGGCAACAATAAAACATCTCCCACCAAGACGTCAGAATGCGCGTTTTTTTCATCTTCATGACTCTGAAAGAACAGATATTAAATTATTAACACACAATTCGTGTTGATAAAAAGTTCAACTAAAGAACACACATTCAAAAAACCAAGCACGTGCTCAAGCGACAGCAGTACTCTGTAAACAGCACAAAATTCTCTCCGTGCGGAGGATTTTGCCGCTTCCGACGGCTACTTCGTGTCATGCACTACACCTTTGGGCATTTCAAGCTCATATCCTGATAAACCAGTGCTGCTAGCGTCAATTCTATTACAGCCATAGCTGACTGCGAATGATCTTACATTTAACCTTTGTAAATCTTCTTTCCAAATCGAAAGTTGAACCTTACTTTCTTCAGACGAATTAATGTAAGAGTTCCAAAGTTTGGCTTTATGTTTGTCTATGTTTAAACACATAGTGATAATTTGAGAAACAGTTCCGAGATTTATACCCATAGCTATAATTTGACGCACAAACCTAGCAATTGTTAGCACATAGACATAGTTCATTTTTTTTATAATCTTAGCGTCTGTAAAATTTAATCGACTTTATATCCCGATATAAACATGGAGCTCCAAGCATGATTTGTCAACTTTGGGCATCAAGCGGGATAACAACAAATCTGACTTAATTTCCCGTGACATAATTACTGTTATATTGTATGTCTTTACGATACCAATGTCATCATCTGATCAATCTTCTCAACCAATACCTAAACAATGTGTAGGTATGTGTATGGTTGAAAAATGTCCACAAATGATATGCAGGCATAATATCAAAATTAATCATCCAACAATCTTTTTGAACGGAATTTTATAACCATTTAAAATAGCGTCTAAAATAAATCAGTTAGCTCCAATATCTTTCCAAAACTTAAATTGAATTTTCAACTTGCGTTTAACCAGTATTTCTTTATGGCCTTGTTCGTACTCAATATAGCTGTCAGGAAATATGTCCTGACTGTAAGCAAAAATACCTGTAAACAATGAATACTCATCTTTTAAATGTATGTCTGTTTTTGTAATGGGATTCTGCGAGCTGTGGCTACTGTTTGGTAGGTACGTCAGGCTGCGGGAACCACCGGGTGTACATGCAGTTGTATCCGAAGTGTGTGATTTTTGCACAAGCGAAACAAGGACCATTTTCATCTCTCGCCTTTTTCCTTTATGCAGTGTTTCCGCCACGTGACAAGCTTCCGGAAGTAACGGTAGCTGACGACTTTTGAAGCGCTTTCTTATTCACGACTGTTCCGACTCGGCTCTGATGATCCTATATTCTGCTCACGCACTTCTACTTAAAAGTTCCCTAATTAAACTATGCTAGTCCAATTTTTCCAGAAAAGAACAATCATCGCTAGACCGCGTGGTTATGTTCAATATACAAGTTTACACAGTGAAAAAATAACGGGTGGACTTCATTTACGCAACTCGGCATACGCCGTTTTAGCTTCCGGCGTGGGCCGGTCACGTGATACGGCGTAAGCCGGTAAAAAGCAAATAAACAATCTGAACGCTTCGGACAGTGGGCTACACCACACCGTCTCTCTGATGNAATGTGCTGTTCACGAACCACTGTCACATAATTATACACTTGGTTTCCGGTCATCATGTTTTACAAAATATATTTGTGTTGTAGAAAGAGGTGTACACTACTTAAGCACAAAGCACAAAATTATATAGAAAAAATACACTACAGAAACATTCTTGTCCGATGGTATGTCTCTTAGGGCTAAAAGACCAATCGATTATGCAATACAAGACAATACATACACTGAGACATTCAGATTAAAAAAAACACTTGACTAAATAATAAAATATATCATAAACTTACGGACTCAAATCCAATATGGTCTGTGTAACTAAATACCGGTGTGGACCGGGATCCAAACAATGACTCCGACCATTGGAAACTACACTGAACCTGACAATACAAACAAATATTGTTAAAAGATATACTGTTTTATTACATGGATATGCATTGCATTGTGCGAATTATCGATTTTTTTCACCAGTGGTTATACAAAACACATATTTGCTGGCGGTGACGTAGCAAGATCTTTAAATATCTTTTTCGATGACCATCATTGAAATACATTTTCCGTCCATTACCTCAAGCAAAACATGTTTTTCCTTTTTATTGTAAGCTTAAAGACAGTATAAAAATAAATAAGCAATAAAATTTTAAACATTACCATTTATTGACCCCATAAATGATTTCAAAAGTGTGTTTTAACATAAGAAGAAGTGTCAGAATTGGTGCCTCATGGCGCTAAAGTGAAATTGTTCAACGAAATATACTGCTGTATATATTATGCTTTCATTACAGTGACTACTATAAACGTTGATATTCACATACTGTAATGATCACACTAGCGTTCGTCAAGAAAATGTAATATTACAAAGAATATAATACAAATATTGATTTATTTTGTGTAAATAAACCACCACTTCAACTTCGATGTCCTATATATATCAATCATACAAGTTACAAAATGTTAATGATATAATTGATAATTGAATTGTCACTTCTACAATTACTGACTAACCCCAAAACCTGACATGTGTTTTCCACATCTTTCTTTAATCTCCATTTCATTAATGTCTGTTAAGTTCAGATGTTGTCGTTTGTACGGCCCAGACGACTTACAGTTGATGCCGTCGATGTACCTTACATGAAAAAATCACAATCAAGGCATATCAATTGTAATTGTGATAAAAAAACAGAAATTATATATACATCGTATATTACGTTTTCAACAATTACTACACGAAAATAAGTTAAACAATTGTCGTTGTCAATTATTTCCTTAGGTATAGTATACTAGACATAACCTTTAAGTGTACTGACAAGTTAAACATCAGCATAGTTTAGATCGGTACATACCAATCAACAGTGTAGTAAAATCCGTCATCGATGTAATAACGAAAGAATGGGTCGTTGTTACATGTTTCACAAAAATACTGATAAGTATTAATACGCCCATCAAATATGTGGCATTGGAAGTATGTGTACGGTATTCGCATATGTTTACCGGCTATGTCATCATACACAACGTTAAAATCTAAGTTGCTGGACAACTCTGCCCACTTTCTCGAAGAGTTGCCACCAATGTTTGATGATATCCCGGTGTCTGTAATTAATAAGTTATAAATCGTAATGACTCACAAGAACTGTGGACATTTCAATTCTCGAAACGACATATCACGTGTTCGGTTTTTGCCAAATTAATATCGAAACCATCAAATTTCCCAAGGATAGATCGAACACGATTTTTTGGCTGCTCACATAAAGAACTGTTCTATGGTTCAACATTACAGACATTCATTAAATATTCATGTACTCGTTTATTGTTTGCTATTTCTGTTTATATTTTTAAAAATGTGTCAATTTGGTATATCATTTCTTCACAAAAATAATGACTTGTAACAGATGACATTCACATTGAATTTAATAACACAATATATGTGTTTCTAAAAATAATTAAAAGTATAGAACACTTACTGTTTTTATTGTTGCATATGAATTAAAAGTGAGAAAAGTATACAAGTACATGACGTTATATTAAGCATACAAGCCACACAGCTTTTTAATTAGTAATATATTACTCTTATATATTGATTACTGTAAAAAATTATTATTTAAAGTTATCACACATTTTTATTCTTACCCATTCTACAGCAATTGACAATTCATAAAGAAATGTCATTACATTTTATTTCATATACATGCACAGTTACATTAGACATTATGTTCGATTTTATATTTCTACTTTGCTATAAACTCCTTTTTAGAGTTCAGATGGGAAGAAAATAACTATCAGTGGTTAAGCTTCAATACGAAATTTGATTTTTTTTTAATTTACAAATACTTAAAGCTATATTCAATAATAGAAACTAAATATTTCGATTTTATAATATAAACATGAATTCCGGATTTGAAGAAATATTTCTTCTCTGTCAAGATATTGGACTACAGCGTTAGAGCGTATTAACAAATCGCTATGTTCTGTTAGTTGAACACTTCGTATAAACATTCTTACCAACACAATATCCAGAAAAAGAAATGGGTGACTGCTTGATAAAGATATAATAGCTTCCTGAACAAATCCGCAGACTGACGTTGAACTCCTTCGATATTCCAAAATCACTAAGTCCTCCTATCTTCACTGTCTTTTCAATTTCCGCACCCGAATCCATGTCAGAATGGTCCGCATCACTTATCTCATCTGATTAAAAACAATTATAAATGGAATACGCTTCTTATTAGCAAGCACTTTCTAAAGCAAATTGGGAAATAGGCGAACGGGCAAGATTTGTTCTAGTTTTACCTTTTAAAAAGATCGGATATTTTGTTCCGCACCTTCCAGGACTCAAGTCAGTGACAGAACTGGCTGAGGATAGCATGTGTTTGCCAAAGTCATACCATTGGTCTTTAAGAAGATCATCACGAATAGGCAGTTCTGTTTGGGAAAGTCTGTATAAAGGGGATCTACGATACTTATCCGGGAATAGACGGGTGCATTGGTGACATACATCTCTACTCTCGACTGAAATGGGCATTGAATATGATCATATATGTGACAAATAAACACTAACGATGATTTCATCATTAAACATACAATAAAAATATGATTGAAAATGTATTAATTATAAAAAGATGTTTTTTTGTAGTTCATGTACTGGTAATCTCAATCATTTAACATACAGCAATCAATACGACACTAAGTATACATATACTCATTATACTGAATATTGCAAATTAAACACGACAATATTACAGGAAAACAAAGTAAACATGACTGTGCGGAATGTTTCCGTATAGACTCGAATATACTCTACGATGAAAGCCGACGTCACTTGACATCGAAAAAAAGACTGTAGTATGGGGCACAAACTGCCTTTTGTTGAGAGAAATCGATATGCTCAGTTAGTTGGTATTTCGTAGAGTCATGTTAGCGTTACTGTGAGTAAAGGGGCATATGTTGGGTCTCTCTGGCGTTAGGTGGAGTAACACAATTATAAGGTTAAGGCACGTTTACGTTCGGTTGAGTCGATCATACAAATGTCAAAATGTTGGGTGAAAATGGCATTATGCATATCCAATATGACATACGTTTGAGTCAAACAGGCATTGGGCTTGGTCAAGTTGACATAAGATTGAGTCGTTTTGTTTAAAACGGCATAACGTATAGTCAAATTGACATAAGGTTGAGTCAACCTTGCATTATGTTGGGTCAATCTAATATACGATTAAGTATATTTTGCATAATGTTGGGTGAAAATGGCATTTTATTGGGTCAAAAAGAAGTAAAGTTGACATAATATTCGTTAAAGTTGACATAAGGGTGAGTTAAGTTGACACTAGATTGAGTCAAAGTAGCCTTATGTTGGGCAAATAAAAAAATAGATTAAATCTAGCTGACATTAATTTGTCAAGTTGGAATTATATTGATTTAGATTGGCATTCGTAGAGTCAAGTTGACATTATTTACTTAGGTTTATTCCATTTTTAATGAAAGTAAAGTTTGTATTAGATTGAGTAGAGTCAAGTTGACATTATGTTGGGTTCAGTTGGCATCACAATGAGTAAGTTTGACATAGCATTATGTAAAACGAAATACCACTCAACAGTGAATTATATTGGCCGAATGTTTTATTTCTGGAACACGACATTAAAATAGATTGACTTTACCTAAAGTAAATACCACTAAAATACATTTCGGCTTGTTCTCAATTTAAACCAGCTTAATCACAACTTGACTCATCAAACTTGCTTTTTGACCCAACAAAACGTTAACGTAACTAACCCTTATGTTTTATAGACTAAATGACGTAATGCCAAATAAACTCAATCATATGTAAACTGAACTCAACACTATATGGAAATTCGACTTAACTTAGTGTCATAATAACTTAACATATTGTCAGCTTGACCAAACAGGATCTTTAATTTATTACGCATCATGACAATTTGACAAAACACAATAGTAATGAGACTACTACACACTACCAACTTGACTGAACATAACTTAAACCGAACTCAACGTTAAGAAAACTTGACTCAACATTATGTCAACTTTACTCATGAAAATGCCGGCTTGTTTCAATTGAGTGCCTAATAACCAAACATATCAGTTTCTTTCAACAATGAAGTTTTGGCGTTCCATTCAGGAGTGTATTACTTGTACACTAACTTAGGTCCGTATATACTTACAAGTAGAAACGCATTTGTGATTTATCTCAATAAATCCTTCAATACAGGCACAGGTTAATGTCACGCATTTTGTTTCGTTGAGATTTGAAGAACACATTTGGTCATCGGTACACGTCATCCCTAGCACTAAAACGAATTCAGAATAAAAATAATATAATATAATGTCTAAAAAGCCGACTCGATGTTCAAACTTGAGTTTACCAAAAAGAATAAAAATAGTTTCCATTGAGCAATCAATATTTCAAATTATTACTCTCAATTAATAAAATAGTTCTTTTTTCAATTTTGCATTATCAACAGGATTACACATGTTTTATATCATACTCGTAATGTTATTTCTGTTATTGTGTATACCGAGTGATATGATCTTATGTACTGTTCAAGTAATTTTGGTTTACTCGGATAGGCTAAAGAGCGGATGAAAAGACAGACAGACAGACAGACAGACAGACAGACAGACAGACAGACAGACAGACAGACAGACAGACAGACAGACAGACAGACAGACAGACAGACAGATAAGACACACATAAAGACACACATGCATACAGACTAGCATACTCACATACACAAAGACAGACAAACATACACACATACACATAGACACGTACACAGGCACAAAGACAGATAACATTCTTTTTGTGAAAACCCGACTGGGGAAAAATTATATGGAATCAAACCGACACAAAAGTTTTACCAGGTTCACAAATATCCCGGTGTTCAGACTTAACAAAGCCATCTCTGCAAGAACACAGATTGTGTTCATTACAGTGAGCGTTATCTATGAGTCTGCAAAAATCCTCCCGTGTAGAGCATTCGTGCCCGAGAACTGACAGAAATAACCAATTTCATGTTTTAGTATTCGTATAGTATATTAAACATAAATGATAGATTTTTGAAATGTATACAACTTATTAGAATTTATTTCTTGTATTACTCGCTGTTTGAATAGTCCTCATAGACTTGTTTCAATACCTTTAAATGATTACTAGTATACAATATGTAAAACAGTTAAACATATTCCTTTCATAAAAGTACACTTTTCTTGAAAGCGATGTACATACTTCGAGTACATATGCCGTGATCTTCGAATCCATCCACGCAAACATTGATTAAGTTATCAGTCAAATCATGCCAATTGTCATAGGGTCGTCTACTATTGGTGAAAACAAAAAATCTATAAATGTTCAATCAAGAAACAATCGAGGTCCTGTACGCTCTACTTGTGTGTATAAAAAAGGTGTCAGCGGAAAACGTTCGATAAAAATAAAAAACACTCCGGCCGAGGGGTAAAAAGTGCAAGTTTTTTTTTAATGAAGCATAGTTGAGCATTTTTTATAAGAACCACCCTATGGCTATTGTGGCCAAAAGTTTTTGACATGACGTCTTTCATATACATTTATAAACACGTAGTAGTTGAAAGGCCCTTTTTGTTGTGATTTTTTTTCTCAGTTTTCATTAAGGACATAAAACGACGTTTTAGTTAGCAGAACAAGCATTATATGTATATCAAGACACTGTTGCAAGTAGAGTGACAGAAATGTTTCTATTTATCGCTGTCTACAGTTTACCGGAACATATATGGAAACACGTTCTCAAACGATAATGTTGTTTTGTTTATCTTTAATAGACATATAGTAGAACCACTTAAAGACAGGCGCACATATGGTTCTCGGTCGAACCGATATTATATACAATTCCTGTCCTATGTTATATTTAACTAAGATAGGGGAACTAGTACTCTAATCAAAAGCAAATAATGTTAACAAATTCAAAATATTGTTTTATCATTATTTCATTAAAGAAAATATAAATTTATTATACTTAATAAACTTTACACATTTTAAAAGCTAATAATAATAGAAACTATTTGATAATTTAACTCAATTTTCAAGAATACATTTTGGCAAAACATTCATATGATAAAATAGCATTTGTCCATACGCGGTTTGCAAAAGTATCCTCTGTAGGGGGAATCGTCGCTAAAATAACCATAGTTATAGTGGTAGTTTTCGTGCCATTGATCGGTTGCTCCATCTTGATAATAGTTGTCATTGCACGTGCATGTGTTAATGCCACATTTATAAGCAAATGTATTGGATCCAGTGTCCCCAAAACAGTCGCTGTCAGTAACGCATGTAGCGCCATAAACTGCAAATAACATTCAAAGGAATTTCTGAGAAAAGTGTTTGATTATGTTTCGTGCACGTGTATTGCATTCGATTTTTCTAACAAGAAACACTAATATATTGATTCAACTTAAGTTTTCTTTGCTTTCAGAATGCCAATTAACGTATTTATTAATTATGGTATTTAAAATTCCACATATAAATGTAAAAGCATTAATTTATGCAATATTGATGCCCGTACCTGTTGTAAAAATGGAGCGGTGTTCAAGTAAAAAATTCATGATTATAGATAACTTCCAACATTTCTTTTACTGTTACAACATGGTCGATTACTTCAGCAACGCGCTTGGTGATGCGTTTTATTATAATGGTTTATAATTGCATATCATATAATTATAAAACATTTAATTCCTTCTTATAATTTATAATGATTGGTGAAAATGTCTCGATCGCATCGAAACGTAAGCTACATAAGAATTTAGACACAAAACACAGTTCACAACCATAATCGAATCAAGAACTTTGCGATCTGCTTACGTTTTAGAAACGTAGCAATCGGTTAGAAAAACAAGTTTTTTTTTTAAATATTTCCAACGTATGGCATACAGAGCGATTTCAATTAAAAAAAAACTTTGGATATACTATACATATAACACAGTTCTCTAATTGAACAAATTCATCAGTTGCAAACATTTATTATACAAACTAATATACGTCTACATGAAAATTGTCAGATATGTTTATATTTGTATACATTTGTCCTACACGTATTATTGAAATTGTCAAATTGTGTTATCACTGTTTTTATTTTCGTTCCTCCTGATTTGGTCATAAAAACATATACGCTTACATCTCGCTTAGTGGTAAATCATGGATGAGAACCTATGTGTTTCTCTGCGCTCAAAAACTTTGGAATGGTTGCCAAATTCATTAAGCGCATTTTATTATAAGATATTTTAATCAATATTGTTATAAAGTATGGAAACATAATCGAGCGAGTTGAGCCAGTCAAGAAGTATTTTAAAACTGTTAACAGACATGTTGGAACATAAAAAAAATAACTGTAACAATACTGATTTTGTAACGGTAATGTAGCACAGTGACCACATACTTGGTTCACAACCGTTGTCTAATTTCCGTTTGTACCCAGCGGCGCATTTACAGACATTTTCCACGTTGCAGTAGAATGCTCTATGTGGAGAAACATCGCTTCGTTGCAATGTGTTCCATTGACCGAGGTAATCAACGATGTATGTTATGTGGCTCGAATTCCCGCAATAATGAATGTCCGAACAAAATGAGTCCAACACTAAAATGGATATAAGCATGAAATCAGAAAACGATACGTCAGATCACAATTAATCACAATTTACTAGCATAATACAAATAATAATCCACAAGTCTACATAATCAAGCACTATAGTAACGTCAATGACAAGAGCATTCTTATAGATCTTAAGGAAAAAAAACTGAGAACATATTTAACATCATAGAAACACATAACAAAAACTTATTTGTATTGCAATATACCGGTTTCATTTTCATAAAACATTAAACAAAATTAACTTTATCATAGTAATGATTCACCTGAATGTTGATGACCTTTTTAACTAGCTCGTGTAGATTGAATAACATTGATTTATTTGGCAAAAGAGGTAGATTCACACCGCATTTCGCTTGAATGTACAGACGTTTCAAAAACTTCAATAAGAAAATAGGAAAATATTAATAGCAAATTACCTTTAGTGCAGGTAAACCCGTCTACAGAGTCCAATGCATATCCATTCTGACAGCGACACTTCCCAGCGTATCCTATCACTGTACTGTCCGCCTCACAGACGATATCTCCACCCCCACAATCATGTGTGGAGTTACAGAATGCGTTCAAAACTTATTTTGAAAAAGGTAAAATCACGTGTTTACGCTCCTTACCATTTACCACTATTTGTAATAAATCACCTACGTTCAGTGAAGTCTAATATCATTAATATAGTTGAAAGAATAAATATATGTGTGATTCCACATAATTTAGCGTTTTTATGATTTATCTTTTAAATTTCTATTTATAATCCATGTATTCCGGGATTGATTTTCTTTTTATTAAATAATAACCCACAAGATTACTGTTGATGAATTATTTACATCTTGGATCACATGCACGATAGAAACAGAATGTGTATATTGTAAACGGTTTATTCAAATATGTATAAGCGAGCGTGTCTGGTCAATGTTGGCGAATTATAAATCGTTTGGTATAAGTACATACCCCAAATACACTGGCTTCCACGCTGTAAGTACCCGGCTAAGCAGCTACATACACTGTCGACACACGTTGTGTTGGATAAGCTGCCACAGTCTGACGGATTGGAGCATTGCCGTCCAACGTCTTGTTATAGAAAGGTAATTAGAATTCTCTGATAATATGTTCACTGTAATTGTATAAGTTCAAATTTCATATGTTTTATTACGGAATAACATGTATGATATGAATTGTTATTCAGTGTTGTTTTGATTTTGCAAACTTACATGACTGACAGCCGTTGTGGTCCTGATACCAAATATCTGGGTTGCAGGCGCATATTCCCGAGGAGCAAATGTAATTGTAGCCATTCATGTAGTCAGACGAAATGTCACAATTATGTTCGTGACTGCATGGAAGCCCAAGAACTAAAAAATATATATAAACTATTTTCTTCACAACTGTGTCAATATTGTTAGCACCACATATAATAGAATATCCGCCAATCGATAATTAATAACGAGCGATACAGTGAAATAACTTAAGAAACATATTTAATTGGTCAGGATAACGTTTTAAATGTTAATGAAAGAAAACAGGAGGTGCAAATGATTATGTTTAATTCAAGTATGTATCCACTATGGAAAGCCGTAATGGACCCCGCTTAAATACATTATATTATATTGTGACAAGGGATTTTCATTTTGCATGAATAACACATTATGTATGCAAACACAGAAAACATCGGAATTTCGGAAATCCACATTTTCGCGGAACTTTGCAAATCTTTGCAAACAGTATAATTTATTCCAAATCGACTCCCAATTTTCCCACTTTATACTTTGACTTGTCAATGTGTGCAAATAAATGTGTTCAATGTAGAAATAAGAACCTTTTGTATTATTGTAATCATTCATATTATATATGTGTTCTGGATGACCAATGGTATTTAAAGGGACTTGTTCACGTTTCGGTAAATTGACAAAATTGAAAATAAATATGTTTTAGACCTGCAAATTTCATTGTAGTTATGATATTTGTGAGAAAATAGTAATACTGAACATTTACGAGGATTGCTAGACTTTTACTCCAAGATTCAGTGGTTCAAGTCCCGGTGTGGATTTTTTTTTTTCTTTCATATTTTTTCTTCTTGTTTTACACTGGCGCTATCTAATACCGATGGTTACATTTATCAATTTAAAGCATTTAATGACAAACTTCAAAACATGCCAACATCTGTGAACATGTCCCTTTAAGTTTTTTCAATGATTATTCAAAGTTAATTCATCAAACAATTATATTTTTCGTACGTTAAGGAAAATTGACACCAAAATTACCAACTGTGTAGGTATTGATCATATACCCAAAATGGGGAGAAAAAGCCTTGAATTATATTGCACTTGATATTGTTGTTTTTTTTTATTTGTTAAAAGGTGCAGGACCCATTTCCAATTTTATTTGAAATGAAAAAAAAATCTTCTAATTATAAAAAAATATATTTAAAAATAAAAATTATTAATAGAAACGTATCAACTACCTATAACTATATGGATAAATTTAAATTTAATCTGATGAAATTTAAGTGTATTATTTTGCAAAAAGACATGCTTTCATGTCTTCATTTACATAAATATCGTTGTTTATTAAATTGAAGATGTTTTGCAACGAGTGTGGGAGAATTAATAAAAAGTCCTGGAAATTATGTTTTGGATATTGCATTGGTTAGTCATGCCTTTGTTAGACTATTTTACTGGTCAAAATGTTGTCTCACTTCTCTAATGATCAAGTTAAAATATTGATATTCCCCTTGTTTAACACAAAGTGTCCCTTACATTCTTTCCATATTATGCATATAAATGATGTTTTCAAAATTATGTTTTAAACTTCCTGAAAAAACAGCCACTAAACATTGTAGACTATATTAAAAATGATATCGTTTCTGCATTTATTTTTGATAATTGGTGGGATGCAACTGTCCTTTTATTTTAAGATTTGCGTGATTCAGGATTCTGTTTGAGTGCAACAAATACATATCTCTTCTAGCGCAGATTTTCAATTGACTCTTGACACATGTCTTTGGGATCAATATTCAATGTCACTTAATAAGGTTTATAACTCTGATCTGTAGGTAAGATGAATTATGCCCCATTTTATTCTGATTGGATGCAGGTTAACATTGGCATGCAATAACTCAACATCTCTATATGTACTACACATATTTAATTTAATATGAATGCATGTCTTAATGGTCATATAGTCATTGACCTAAGGCCACACATAAAATTCAGAAAAATAATGCACCTTTTGTACTTCAGTTTGGTTAAGGTTTGTGTTTGATATTAATAACTTAGGTCAATCTTCATAATGTTGTTATTATACCAAGACTACACAGAAGCCCAGCACTTGGGTTAGGTCACTGTTTCTTAAAATAAATAAAGAGTTTCTTGAATAACCTTAGTGTTGATAGATATATGTTGATGAAATTGTGTGCGTAGGCAGAGTGCATGCTGATCTAACGAATGATTGCATTTTAGGCAAGTCAGGTCAAGTTCCCTGTTACTAAGAAATAAACAAAACGAATTCCTAACAAAAACTTTACATTTGATTGATGTATTTTGATGAAATTTTGTGAAAGTGTATTGTACATGCAGACCTTATTGGGATTGAATGTTGTGCCCATCGGAGCCAATGTCAAGGTTATCAAAGAAAGGAATAACAGCATCCACTAAATAACTAAGCTGGGAATTTCGATTGGAACCAGTAAGGTCAAGATGATGGCCAATGTTGCTTTCAATAGTTTTCATTGAGATGTTACATTGGCATTTGTGTGTAGGTTGCTTTAAATGACGACCTTGCTTGGAGTTGCAGTGTTAAAATAAAATTTAAAAAAAACGGTAAAATTATTTTTTTATGGCATTTCAACGTTTCTTGAAGTTTACTAAATGTTAACTTTTTATGTAACTGTTACAAATATTCACCATAAAATATGACTTTACAGGTGACTGAAAGACAATGTTAATTCCACTATTAAATTGGAAAACTAGTCAAGTGCCCTTTTTTTAAAGCTCTTGTTATTTGTTAAACCGTGATTATAACTTTGTGATAGTTTACGCTGAAGACGAATTTTGATTTTATGTAAATTGTAATTATTTAAATAATGAATCACACACTTTTATCTTAAAATCGATTGTGTTCATATTCCTTGCGTGTGAGCCGAAGTGTTACGGAATTTCTAGTACATGTTTATTCAAGATTTTATTGTCACAAGACTCACATGGCTTGGCCGATGGAAGCCATTTTGTTGCACTGCATTCGCTTTTAATGTTGTTTTTTTTTCGATTATTTTTTTCATCTACAGCTTTATTAACCCTGAAAAAGATTGTTCATGTAAATGTTTCTATCACCGATTCTAGTCTTGTTTGTTGCGTTTTTTTTAGGAAATCTAATATGGTCGTAGAACTGTCAGGGTGTTAAACTAACATTTCGACAAGATCTCCATTTGTAGCATAGACGATATAGGAGTTCTCTTAATTGTGGAAGGGGGCAACTCATTATAAGGCTCTATTTTGTTTATAC
>VMBQ01009247.1:0-33266 GCA_007657795.1 Dreissena rostriformis
TCATTCTCAGCTACAACGTCACCTAAGGTTAAATAACACTTAGTAAACATGTGTACGATAACTTTCCAAATAACTGGATTTAAACTCAAACAGCATTCGAAACATAGGTTAAATATATATATATAAAATTAATTTTACCCAACGGTTCATAAAGTTTGTTGTGCATTTAATTATTATTTTTCGGCAGTTTTTGGCAAACAAAATACAATACAAATATTCCAATATTACATAAATAAAAAATGCTTATTTTGCTAATAGGAAGTATGGCCGGACATGTCTAAGTATACGCCTGAAGGACAACCCTGTAAGCTGCCACAATCCACCAAGAAGTCTTAATGGCTAGTCCGTGGATGTTTTATATTCAATCAAATAAACATAAATAGAAAATATACATTTTATAATAAAAATGTAATTGTATCATTATAAGACGCTCTGTAGATTGTTAGAGGTCTGGATCTCAATAAAACCGTTAAAAATCATTGCTGCTTTGCATCGAGTTTTATTAATTTCTGCTTGTGTTTGTTGTGTGTATTTGTGTGGTGTCTGTATTGAACTGTTAATAAGTGGATGATATGCTGGTGCAACTGAAGCTTCGTTTTATATATGTGCGCATTTAAATCAGATGCGATTTCAACTTAACTTATACCACTTTTAACAAATTAAACTGCATTGCCTGTATGTGTATATATACATGTATATTTAGGCATTGTTTACCGTTGGTTTTTGGACGAAGAAGACGATTAGTGACCAACTCAGTTGGATATATCATTACTTTGACTAAAGTCTCAATGAAGCAGCAGTGGATCTGTGACCGGCTGGCTGAACGTGTTCCAGATCCATACCTATGACAAGCTTCATTTGTATCAAACACACGACCGTCTATGCTATTAAGCAACGTAAGCGCCACTGTGTGAATAATTAAACAGACCAATTCGTGCTACAGATTTACATGGACAATGGCATGACGCCACGCATTATTGCAATATTATATTATTTCTAACATATTTAATTTATTTGATTGCGTCCAGAGGTTTATGCTGAGGCATATTAAGACAGTCCGTAGGTATTCAAGAACCGTGGGAGACTGTGATATCCATTCTGATTTGACAATCAATCTACTGTTAATAAATGAGCGCAACGATGTGGAGTAATTTTTTTTTCATTATACTAAATGAATCAAACACATACATTTAACATTATAATCCATTGAAAAGGTTATTGCATTCCCTATTAAAATTCAATGAAAACTATTTTATTCGAGCGGGCAATTACAATGCAGATTTTTAGTAAATGCGGATTATGCCAAATTTCATTTATCGTAATTTATTATTAATATATTTTTTTCTTCTTAATTACGGTTTAAAAGAACTGTAAAATATCATTTAGAAGGATATAGGTAAATATTATGTGTCAGTAAATTTGTTTGTGGTCCAATTATTGTCATGATAATACGCAAGTTATGTTTAGTTATGACATTGCACAATTTGAGGAAATAGATATAGATTCAAGCATCTTGGGACAATTTAAACATAGTTATTTTCCAATCAGATGTATGAACACATAACAATTTGTGCAGCTTGATGGTGAATTTAATTACACCAACGTGTTTAATCACACATCAGTTGAAATAAACACGACGGAATATGCTGTGTTGTTTCCTGAAAATAAAAAGAGAGATATTGTAAATCATACTTTACTATCTCGTTTATATAACAAGTGTGCGAAGAGAATTTTTAAGCAAACCATTAAGAATTAAACCACATTTTATTAGCATGTTAATTTTATTTGATGCTTCAACTAACGGTTCTTTTGTGTATTCAGCGAAACGGTTCTTTAAAACTTCATTTGCTTAATGGTCAACTGCACTTAAATAGATTATTTTCTGTATAAAATAAAGTATGTGACACATTATACAGTTTATTGTTAGATGTAGGAATTGTTACCTAAGAAGAAAAAAAGACATTCAATATATGTGCGAAAAACGTAATATAAATTGCATACATCTTCTATTAGGCAGGCATCAAATCAGATGGGTAATTATGTTTTGTTTCATTACAAACGAAAATGATAATTTATTTTAAGCCTCTGAAATACTGAGCATTCACACACTTTTTGATAAGATGGCGAACACCTTTAAAAAGGACGACGAACACCTTTATATAAGATGACGAACACCTTTAAATAAGATGGCGAACACCTTTAAATTAGATGACGAACACCTTTAAATAAGATGGCGAACACCTTTAAATAAGATGACGAATACCTTTAAATAAGATGACGAACACCTTTAAATAAGATGACGAACACCTTTAAATAAGATGGCGAACACCTTTAAATTAGATGACGAACACCTTTAAATAAGATTAATGAAAACGAAACACACGTTTTTATGAATGTGATGTTACAGATTAAAATTAAATATACGTTTTTTTGCTCGAGTGCTTTACCTACAAATAAAAGAAATATCACCTCAATACGTACGACCGACAAATATAACAATAAGATCTGAACAATATATGTACTTAGTCTACAAGAATAAAGTTTAAAAAAGCAGAGATTTGAACAATCTTTTGTTCCTGTTATCTTCATTACACGGTTTTGCTATAAGTCTACAAAATGAGTATCAAAACCGATGAAATGATTTCATTATCACACAACCACTTTCAAGGAATTTGAAACACCAAATGTATAGATTAAAAAGGTAAATTATACGTACACGTCTGACAAATAACGCCAGCGTCTTCGGAGTGACCACAGTTGTGTTGTCCAATTGGCGGATGATTACAGTCCAAAACGGTGTTTACGTTTCCTCGACAGTTTAGGTCGTCAAGGGAAATCGGTTGTGAGGATTCGCCAGCTCCGAAAGAAGCAGAGACAATCGCGTTCGACCTGCAACAATGATTGTAGTGTACGGCTCAAATAGTTAAAAGTGTGAAAATGCTATTTTTCGTTTAACATTAACTTGCTCTTACTTAAAGAATATATTCGAGAGGACAAATACGGAATGTAAAATACAAACAGGAACAATCTTAAATGTCCCATAGATAAAATGAACTTCAAAATATATATGCGTCGTATGTAAAAAGATATATTACAAACATCAATATTGAGATTTCCTAATAAACATGAATGTATCGATTTTTCAACTGGAGTACGAAAATTATAATTTGATTTAAAACTCTAACAACGAGGCTTTTCTGAAGTTCTTCTTTAAAAGTGTACTGTGCTTTGTTATTAATACCCGTTTTATTTAACTTCCATAATTTTCCATGTATTTTATAAGTTTTAATTTTGTTAAAATTATCAACATCATTTTGTTTACAATATCGACTCACAAATAAATGACCGATATTAAGATAAAAATTTAAACCAAAATTTCGTAAGAAAGAAAAAACCTGCTAAATCCAAGCATTGCGCAAATCACACCCGCGTCGTTGCTGTCAAAACTGTCGTCGCAAATAGTACCCCAGGTGTTAGGTTGTTCGAATCTTATTTCGATACGGCCTTGTGTTCGATTGCTGTTAGATCCCGTTAGGCGTACAGTTATAGGTCCTGGAACATGAGTCGATACATTATGTAATGTCGGAATATATCATCTAAAGAAGGGCGTGTAATCTATTGAGTAAATGTGAATATCTGTTGAGACTATTTTAATGAATGACACACCTGAATATCCGATAAAAAAGGATGATGCTCACTAAGTATTCGGAAATCGCTTTACATTGACATATACATCGACCAAAAAAACAAATCAGCATCTAACAATAATGAATGTGTTATTGTGTATGTGCATAGTTTATGTACATGCCATAGCTTGTGATTACTTAATCAATAAAAAATTATACAATTGTATACAGTCGAAAGTATATATTTCCTTCGTAACAAACGCAACAAAATGCATTACATTGATGCACTAACATAGTGAATCGCGATAAATCGACCATCTCCGGAATCCTCCGCAATATAGGTCTCGTGCCTAATGGTCGCCATCTTGGCTGGTATTACTACTTTACTACCCAAAAAGTTATCAGCCTATTGTTATAAGGCTGTATACGACGAGCGTTGAACTGGCACCAAACGTTCTGCCGAAATTTTGATATAAGAGCACTGTTTACGTTAATTTGTTGTGAATATTGACCTATAATCCAAACGATTTATTTTCCAACCTTTTTTAACGACGTTATTGTCCACTTTAAAAAATGAATTTACGACGTTTACAAAACTATTCAAACCGAAAGTGAAACTGGATTCATTACATTTCGCAATCTAAACACTAAATATTTGTACAGTTTGAGGAAGAGAATCGAACAAAGACGATGGAATATTTTTGCAATACATTACCTATTGTTGTATTGGCTAAACATGCCGATGATATCATATCATGTATACAAACATTTTTAAATCAAATTAATGACTGGGTTGATTATTAATAGTGTTATTAATTTATGTGTCTGATATAATGGGATGTATTTGTTTAAAATACAATGATGTTAAATGTAACACAGTTGTTCCTACATTAACATTTTGTGTTTTTATTATTATTATTATTTTATATAACTATACTTTTTATTTATCAGCATTATTTATTATAAAATTATCATTATTACTTATTTAAAACTAGAATTGTTCAATTGTATTCGTTTATTTAAATTATTGTCTATGTTTTCTTGATTCAAAATAAAATGTTTTAATAAGGGTGTAAGCATTTAATCATTATTAAATGTTGCTTGAAAAATGATTTTTTGGAAAATGATTCATGTGCAGTACTAAATAAGTCTAAAAGGCATACCTTTGTAATTGTGTTTTTCTCTACATGCATGAATGATAATTACTTGCCCTTGATTATTAGCTGCAGTTCGTTTTTTACAAGTGTACAAGATTATGAGCGACTTATGAGCACTGGATTGCGACAATTCTGGCAGACCAACCACATATTATCATTTCACATATAAATGAATTGCAGTTTAATATGCATTTGATATCAATTCTGACATTGATGAATAAAAATAAATAGTGCTTTAGGTTGATTTTCCCAATATTAAATGTTACAATTTGATACTGTTTTCAGCTTCTCAATCTTCTTCCAAATTATGTTATAGAAACATACATATTTGTATTACTGGTTTTATAAGTATATAGCTTATAACATGTTTTTATAAATAATGGATCTATTAGTTTTACTAATAGATCTCTGTTTTGATCTGAATTTTCTCACAGTAGTATTTATTACTTTACTGCAAGTACTTTAAAAATCAGGGATTATTATTTTACTGAGTCAGTCTAAATCATTGTGTTATTGGGGTAGAAACAGTGATGTTACATGTTTAGAATTCCATTGAAGATGCATCATACATTAATAAAGAATCGATCACAATTATAAAGTGTGTTATTTTAGTATTGTGGTAAAGGATTTAAAGTCATTTTGTATCTTTGAACTATGATGTATGTGAATTTGAATTAAGACTTTAAACTTGGAATTGGCATCATTTTAGTGATTTTCTCAGACAAACCTGTACCTGTACATTTCATATTCAAAATGTATTCTTGCAATATTCATTATTTTCTTTGTGTACAATAAGCACTTTTCCATGACTTTTTCATTAAATGTGATGGCTTGTTTTTATTATGCTGATTGCATTTACAAACTGTGTTCGTGCAAGCATGGACACGGTTTCATTGTGGAGGATAATTACAAAATCAAATTAAACATATAGTTTTGATGTAAAATCTATTTTATATGTAAGCGGCTATAACTGTACCATACAGTCAGGCAAAGCGTTATAGACGTATTAAATCTGATGATGATGTATTCAATCAGTTCTTATCTAGTTTATTTAAAAATTTAAAAGAAGAAATAATCCAACAAATGTTATTGAAAATGGATTTTCTCAAGTGAAAAAATATGACACAGGAAAGTGCATTATGTGTTACTAAGAGAAATACTGATTCAATAATACCATTTACTGTATGTTTTAACACATCACTTCCTAATATTGCTAAAATTTTACATAAATACTGGGATTTGTTAAGCTAACTAACGAGAAAAGTGTTAAGTTTTTACATCCATTTAAACCTATTTTGGCCAATAAAAGACCTAAGAATGTACGTAACAGTCTTGTAAGATGTTCAGTGTCTTATAACAGTACTGATATACATGAATCGGGTCAATGTATCCGACGAAGATGTACACATTGCAATAATATAAACATAAGTTCAAATTTAACAGTAGTGTTACAGGTTTATCGTATGATTTACGCTATGATGTTGATTGTACTTCGCGCAATGTTATGTATCTTATTACATGTAAAAATTGTCATAAACAATACGTCGGACAAACTAATCAGACTATTTTTCGCAGAATAAATAGCCATAGATTTGATATCCTAAATTGTTCAATAAATCCTATTTCACATGTTGCTACACATTTTAGATCCACCGACAATGATTGCACTTTATCAGATTTCTATTTTGTACCCATTGATGTTGTTCAAAACAATCTAGACCGTTTATGCATAGAAACATATTGGATTCATAAATTAAAAACTATGATTCCTAACGGTCTTAATAATAAACTGCTTTATGACATATAGAACATAAACATAATTTACATATACATTTGATGTTTGTCTATTACTATGTTTTTTATAAATTATATTATTTCTAATAGGCTGTTGTATCACCACTGATCCTTCTTTGTATTGTGTATTATGTAATATTATTTATTCCACTTTTACAGCGAATTCGGTTGATCAAAGCCCCGTTGATTAAATTGCTGCTATAATACACGGCACGAAATTACGTCATTTTTTCGACAAAATTACGTCATAAATCCAGCGAAATTATCCAGTAAAACTAATTTTGTTTAAATAAAAAGGTTTACTGAATAAAAAGTGGGATAAATAGAATGATAGGTNACCCGATACGGGATATACGGTTCTGTGGAAAACCATATCGGGGCTCGACCTTCGGTCTCGCCCTGATTTGGTTTTCCACAGAACCGTATGACCCGTATCGGGTCAGTAACTAACCCTGTAACTATTAATATTGATGTACTACTGATGAAGGCTATGGCCAAAACTTGTTTGGTACTTAAGACATTAGTATAAACAAAAGTGACGTGTGTGTACGATTTATTTTATTTTAATAGGTTATTATTTCCAAATTGTTTATGGTCAACGGCAAATTTGCAGATTTGACAAATAACTCTGAACTGTGATTCTAGAATTTCCCCCTCACTGATATTATATTTTATTCTTGATATGAATTGCACTTTGACAAATCTTAGTTGGATACAGTAATCAACTGAATATATTCAATATGTGGTTAATATTGTTTTCATTATTTATCTCTGGTCCATAGTTTAACATGATTGTTTCATGAATTCAGAAACAAGATCAGTGCATCATAACATAAAATAAAAAGAAAATGCCCTAGCAAACATAGCAGTAAAAACACACTTAATTATTTGATAAGGTGATGTATTGGAAATTCTCATCAATAACTTGACCTTTAATTGTATAATGATTACAATTTAAATCATATAATTATAAAAACAAATGTGAATTGGATGTTATATGTAATTTTTCAAGACCTTTATGTGTTGAAAAGTTAAAAGGAAACATCGTCACTGGCACTGAGTAACAGTTCTCAAAATCTTAAAAGAATGTATTTAACTAAAGATAGTGCCATATAAGCCTTGTTTATTTGTGGCCGAATCGACCCAGGTTTTAGGCCGAAGCCAAATAAGCATGGGGCAAAATGAGCCTGCTATACTTTGAAGACACCATGTATTGGTTCTTCCAATGAAACAGACTTGAGTGTTTAAGGAGGCCTCATACTAACAGTGCAACTTATCTAAAATAAATTGGGTGAAATAAATAATTATTAATGCTTTTTTATTTAACGATAAACATGTAATTAAAATAAACACTCTGCATAATAATTTATTTTATCTGTATATAAGTGTCATTCCAATCTTTGTGGTTCGTGAACTATGTCAAAAGCACCATATCTATGAAACCATAGAATGTTGCATAGTGCATTGTTCCACAGAAATGATGATAATTCAGCATGATGATACATGATTAGATATTTCGAAATGTCAATGTCAATACCAATTCCAATACCAGTTAAACGGCTTCGAACAAAGTTGCAAATAAAAATATTCCACTGTAGAACCGTAACATATATAATACATGTCTCAACTTTGCGTAGGTAAAATAGTAGCCCACTGTTTTATTCGAGCTTCCTTATGATTTAAACATTTTCTCTGACATTTGCAAATTTCGATGTAAATGGGCGCGGCCATATTGAAAGTAGTTCAAAATGACAATCGTTTTACCAGAGTCTGATTTATTTAATATATCGTATGCTGATCCAGAGTGTGAACTAGTATCGGTGAACTGTAATGGAAATCTCGGCATTCCAATCTATGTATGGTGAGCGTTTGTAAGATATATTAAATATAAATCAGTATTACCGCTGATGGCGCCACAAGCAACACCGGCGTCCTCGTCATGTGTGCAGTCATTGTCACCTATCGCGTTGTGTTTGCATTGCAGTATCGACCTCTCGTTACCAAGGCATACCAAATCATCCACAAGGATCTGCTGTGAACTGGATCCAGCTCCATATGTACCATTAGTAAGTGCAACGGCTCCCGTCCTGCACCACAAATGAATATTACGATACAAACAAATTGAATCTTTTATTATATAACTAAATGTTTCTATCATTGCTACATATTGTTTTCAAGGCTAAAATACGAAAAACCGTATTCGTTGTGTTTTGTGTCAATACAAATGTTCGGCTGGCTTCGGCCATTATCGTCGTTGCGCATAACATGTTCACTTGACATAAATTAGTTCGTGATGAGTGTTTCAAATACAAGCGTAATGAATGTGTGTTGTTAACAAAAGTGTAATTCACCTATTGAAACCAAGCATTCTGCATACAACGGTTGCTTCATCATGCCCAAAGTAGTCGTTGCAGATTGTTCCCCAATTGATTCCATTGTCCACCGAAATTTCAACTCTGCCGCTGCCGATGCTGATTCCGCCCGCTAGCCGAACCTTAGTTGTCGATTCTAAATTATGGTGAACAGTAATTGATTTTCTTAGCAATATATGCTTATTATAAAGCTCATTTTATTTTAACAAAAAAATGAGAGACAAAGATTGTTCGCCCACCTTAGTAATGTTTTTGAGGCAAGAATATTTTAGTTATTTTGCAATGTAAGTCTATTTTAATTATGTTACTCATAATGACCAGATTCGATCCCTGGGGTAGAAATTTAGCAATTGTTTTAAGGACCATTATCTGATGGCACATACTAAATATATAAGTTGGGGGCCTTATTGTTTCAGAATATAATATTTATGAAGTTATACGGTATTGCTATTTTAGCCTTTACAAAACTTGATAATTGTTTTTGACTATGTAAGGCTATACAAAAAAAATGACCCCTCTCTTGGGTGTGGTCATTTTTTTATCCCAGGGGCATGATTTGAACAAACGTAGTACGAACCATTATACGTTATTACATGCCACGTATTACAGATCTAGACCGTGCCGTTTAGGAAAACACTTTTACAGGTAATTTTGCCATTTAAGTATATAAAAACAATGAGTCCTAGCCCGATTTTATCCCAGGTCCATGATTCGAACGAATTGTTTACTGGGCGACTATCTGATATCACATCAAAACTTTAGGCTTTGTGGTTCCATTGATGAAGATCTTTAAAATGTAATTGCTATATACGTCTATATAGACAAATTCATTTTTCCATAGGGGCATGATCTTACCAAACTTAGTAGAAGACAACTATACGGTGTTACATGTCAACTATTAAATGAACGGGCCTTTTCATTATTCTATATAAATCGTGTGACCATTTGTGAGGCCAGTTCGACCCGAGGGGCATGATTTGAACAATCTTTGTACATATCCTTTATTCCATGTTATATACCAAATCGTGAACATTTTAGCATTGCGGTTGAGGATAAGACGATTGTTAAAGTTTTCACTTTAAAAATACACTTTAGCCCTCTTGACCTACATATGTAGCGGACCGGAACGATTGAAACAAATTGAAGAGGGTCGCCCAATGATCATTCCTGTGAACTTTCGTTGAAATCTGCCTAGTGGTTAACAATGGGATGTCTTTTGACAACAATTGACGACGATAGCCACTACGCCGGAAAGCCACACACCATTAAAATCTCACCATGAGCACTTCGTCTCAGGTAAGCTCAAAACAAACAGATGCATGGCATAAAACACTATGTAAAATCACGTTACATCGATGATAAACTAGAACCATAAATGCCGCGTGTATAATTAGTCAGCACCTGACAAGCACATCACTCCGATGTCATATAAATGCGAACACGTCGAGCTACTTTGCACGCAGTCTGAGAGTGCAGTCTCCGTCCCATCACATACTGGGTAATTAAGAAGTGGCGCTATGCTGTTTGACCCGGATCCGTAAACACCGTATCCCCTATTTGTTGCTCCTTCCCTTTATTGGTTAAATGGATTAAGAACATAAACTATGGTAATTTATAAAATTGATTCGTTCTGCAGTGGAAAGAATATAGTTTACTATGAAAGCACTTTACTTGAACCTAATTACTTCATATAATTGATAAAATATGAGAAAGCAACAATTTATCAATACAACTAAAATGGTCTTAGATGAACCATTGTATACACATTTAATATTTTTAAAGAACGGAGGACTTAACTAGAGGAAATTAATTTGTTCTATGTGAGCTGTTCACTTTCATTGCGGTTTATCGTAATGCAACTGTCGTTCCATTTATGTAATGTGGAAGTGGATGTAAACGGGGATTTGGTCAAAAAGCGCTTAAACGGTGCAATTAAATAAACTATTAACTTTTGCTATCGATACTGACATGTGATGCTACAATAACATATTGAATAACAAACAAGAATTCTGGCATCATTTATTGGAATCAAGACTGAAATGCCATTTTCAGGTGTGTACTTTTTTAGTCACAAAAACATAAACGCAATAGTTTTACAAAGAAGCTGGAATAACTAAATATAAAACATAAACAAAACTCCGCAAATCAAGTTTAATGAGTAAGCTACGAAACTTTTTTTCTCATGTGTTTACCTTGGATATCCGAGTGCAGCACACACAACACTGGCCCCTTTGTTGTCGAAGTTTGAACTACAAACAGTTCCCCACGTTTTTCCGTTGTCAATTGAGATTTCTACCCTGCCCTGGTTTGCAGAAGCCCCGTTCTCTAAGCGAAGCTGTTCAGTATTTGCTATCGCTAATAAAAAAAGAAACTTAAATATTATTTTCATTTAATAAATTACTAAGTGTGTTGATATATACATTGTTCATTTACAACAAAAAAGGGAGATAAAGACACTATTAATAGTTAAACGTCTTCTGATGAAATTAGCTAAAAACAAACATTTTTGCACCAGGTTTTATATGTATACACGGATGTATGTGAATGTGAGCGAACTGATCGTTTCATATACTTTTGCAACTAAACGGAGCACAGTTGCTTTACGCTGTGTAATCTTGTCGCAAGTGTTTTGATTCAATATAGATTAATAATACGGACAGTAACTAGATGATTATACATGACCTTAAATAACTCTTTTGAATTTAAGGAAAGAAACTTATTTCAATCGTTTAATGTATACCAATAACGATTGCAACATATTTCAGGATTAAAGGTTACACAGTTGTTTTAACAAAGGGGTTAAAATAAACCTCGATGCATATCTATTACTAACACTTCATAAATAATATTAATTTTGCACACTTTTCTCATAAAATACAAACGAATTATTTGGAGGAAAAATAATTATAAACACATGATAAAACTATAGAATAGCGAATCAACATTTTATAACCTAACTATCCATTTCCATTCATATATTAATCGTGGTTGTATTTTATTCACAATAAGTAATAAATGCACATTTCGTTCACATTTTCCAGTTGATGTTATTTAATTAAAAACAATGTATTTTAATTTCTAATGCAAGATTTATGAAGTAAAAGAAGTATCTCAATGCCTCAAAATCGTGTTTATGTTACATCGTTTTATTTTCGTAGCGTGAATAGACTATTTGCTATACTTATGAAATGCTTTGTATACATTCATTTTATATATGGAATCCGATAAATCACGTTACCGATCATAATGGTACCTTTGTATTTTGTTTAGAGCCTACCATTTAAGTATTAATTTCTTGTTAATATTCATCATAATCATAAGTATTTTACTTATGTTAATTAAACGTCTGTGTGGTTTGGTTCTTTTCTTTTTTTCACGTTGGCGTCATTATCAGTTCACTTATAACGTAGTTGCTGTATAATTGTGACATTCTACGTATTATCTCTGAATTCAGAAACTGTTGAAATAATTGGAATAGCTCTTCATTCATTGTCAACGGAAATGAATGTAGAGGATGTAAAGGTTTTCCTTATTAATACAAATACTTTTTCCGGTAATTCAAAGAATGTCCGCTTACATATAGCTTACATATAATATGAACTTGAACACGTGGCATAATGAAATGATGAGAAGAAATATGTTATAAGTTTATTCTATAATAAACTCATTATGGAGGCTTTTATCTCTGTTAAAGTACATGAAATGACGTTCACATTGTTGGAAAGTGCATTCTGCTGAAAGAGTAAAAAATCTAATCAAATGTGCTGACGCTAGGATTTAAAAGCACTTACAATACGGACAAATAACCCCAGCATCATCGGAATGTGAGCATGTTCTTGAGTATGTATCGCAATTCAGAATTGAAGTCTCGGCTCCTTGGCAATTATAGGTAAGACCTGTCAATGGGCTGTTTCCTTGACCAAAATATGCATTTGACATCGCAGTTGCTCCGATTCTAGAGATATACAATACATACGGATATCAGACATTGCACTTTAGTTTCTCCATGCACATTCAAAGGATTTAAATTTCACGAAACTCAACCCGTTCTTAAGGCGGAAACGGTATTCTTGACCTTTTCAAAAATTAAATCACAATCGACGGGGCCACAGTTTTTCCTATATAAATGTCGTGTTGCAACATCCATTTTTCTTTTTGAGAAATACACCTTTATTGCCATCTCCATTTTAATTAAATGTGATATGGGTTTTATGGCTTGTATATATATATCACCTTTTGTCTGTAATATTGCATAGTTAATGCCTTGTTCGTGTTATGGATAGGAAACAAATAAATTTCGCCACCACTTCGCCATACTCCTTAAATTTATTGACTGAAATAATGGTTCATGAACATACTTAAAAAGCGATAACGTTATTACAATTAAACAAACGTAAAACAGCTTAAAAACATATTTATTTGAAAAATTAAAAATATTCTAAAGCCGACCACGCCTTGTAACATACAGGCAATAATTCAACAAATGTGAACTAAAATTTAAAAGGCCTGTTTTAAAGCATTTAATAAAACAAATGTCAAAACAATGAAGCATGCGTTAAACAATAATATGCAATCCAAAATAAGGTATAACAATAACAATTCTATCTTCTCTTTATGAGGGTTTCAACCCTTACATCAATGAAAACAAACAAATGTCAAAACAAAGTAAAATACTAAATGAAAACAAATATGCAATCATTAACATTTTCAGACCTGTTAAATCCCAGCATATGGCACACAACATTTGCCTCGCTTGCATCAAAATAGTCATCACAAAGTGTGTTCCATGTTATCCCATTGTCAGTTGATAGTTCTACGGTTCCTTGATTTGAGGTGGAGTTACTTCCGACCAATCTCACTTGCGCAGAAGTTGCTAAAACAATATGTCAAAGACTTTTAGGAGGGATATCGACGTTATTTCCCATAAAAATAGACACGTGTAATAGAATATAGTTACAATGACATGAAAGAAAGATATATACAATGCCAAAACTTGGTCATATAGATTTTACTTCTACTACGAAACGCGAAAGGTGTCCCCGGGAAATCTTGTTATTGTTGTACTTAAAAAATACGTTTAACTAAGGGTCATTATTAACAGGACCTATGTGTTTTTCACCCATATAATAAATACTTGAACATCATGAGAAGCAATAAACTCAATTGAATGTTAACCTTTACGTGGGATCTTGATCTTTGACCTACAATCCTGGTTCATTATCACATCTCGCCAAAACCATTATGTTCACTTTTTTCAACTCATGGTTGTTACATCCTCTAGCGCTGACAAGATATGTCTCAAGTTTCATACGTAAACTGTTTATGTGTGACCTCATACTGTTTCAATGGACTCACGAGTGCTTAATAATTTAAAATCATCTCATCCATGATCAAGTTATGGCATAAACAGCCAATATAGCTTTATAAATCACATATTAAATATATACTTCATTTAACATTTCATCGAACGGCGCAGCAGTATGTTTATATCATGAAGTGATGTTGATTGTGGATATAGAGTTATTAACTACTGAGGTATCGCAATGGCTGAAAAGATCATTACGGAATATTTTAATATTGATACTTAAGAGCGCAAACTCTTAGAAAATTGAAAAAATAAAAAAGCAATGTTTCGAAGATCAATCGGGGAAATTACCATTTCCACTTATTTTTATTGTTTTTTTTTTTTAAACCGCAATAAATCATTGAACAATCATTCGATTTGTGTGATTAATTGCACTTCATCTTACATATTGATCATATTTAAGCGATTTGCAATCTGCTCTATTGCAAGACCTACCAACGAAAACAAAAGCAGCAAATACTCGCTTTTATTTTATTTTTTCATGGTATTTTTATTTGATTTGTGGGAAACATTTACTGGTAAAAGATAGCGTATTTTACAACGAACGTTAAATATTTGTGTATAGGAGTCATTCGCCTTATATGTGGTCATGCGATGGTGAACTATATCTATATGTCTATACGTACCCGCCCTGCACACAACACCAACATCTTCATTGTGCTGACAGTCATTAAAATCTATAACGTTGTTATGTTGGCATTCCAGCAACGAGTGTTCATCACCATTACAGTGAACATCGTCAAGATGTATTGGCATGGAATTGGATCCCTGCGCAAAGTATTTACTACTTTTCACCTCAGCTCCATAACTGTTCAAAGTAAATAGGGCGACCATTAGTTCGATAAATAAGCAAGTACGTTATAAAACAACACAAATAAACACACAAATCACACCATATTATTTAAATGAAGTGTTGTCAAATATATTTATAATTCGGATTTTTGAGAATCTACAACTCATCTGTTGTAGGATTGACATACACTTTTAAATATGTGCATGTATTTGTGTTGGTTATATCCTGCAAACATGAAATTTTTAGTTACGGGGACGTATTCACAGCCTTTTGAATTCGTTGAAGTTCTTTATTAAATGCTTTAATTTGATAAATGTAATTTGATAATTAATATCGGAACTAAAGAGCTCCAGTATACAGCAAGAATATAATCAAGAAAAAAACGTGTAACCACCACTGTCCTTTGCATTTAAAAACCTATCGATTTAACCACTCGGCCAACCGACTTATATTATTATATTATACATGTTATATGTTATATAACCAATCAACGTATTGTACAACATATAACGAAAACAACAGAAACACTCAAAATTACTCAATCGTTTCGCATGTTCAACGCTTTATACCGTTATATATTTCTAATGATGGTTGCTCATAAACGAAAATTTATTTTCAATTTGAGTCTACGTCATTAATGTTGTTCCACACTAGGATGATCAGTTTTCTTTTACTTTTTGAATCTGTGATAAATAGTTAGAAAAGTGTCATTAAAACAATCTGTGAAAAAGTCCCTTTAAGTCAATGGAATCCTTACCGTGAATAACCAAGCATTCCACACACGATGCCGGCTTCGGTGGCACCAAAGTTGTCATCACATATTGTCCCCCACTCGTTGTTGATAAGGATCTCCACGCGCCCCTGATCTTTACCATGGCCTCCAGTCAAACGTACTTTTCCGCCTGAAAGATTTCTACATATTTGTGAAAATTCGATGACCCCGACACAAATTTGGACTGGTATATAAACAATGGCGCTTCACATATACATACTGATAGTAAGTATGTAATGTTTTATGTTCTAACGTAAAATTAAAGTCCGTTATAAATAAGTCTGGAAAACCTTGATATGTATTCAAACACAATTATTACAAAACCTGTATATTCGTAAACCCTTATTCCATTTTAACTGAAAAATTAACACACAATTTCTTGAAAACGACAAAAAGCGTTAAAATTGGATGTCATTTTTACAAGAGGACTAAGATGATCGGCTACTCTACTTAGCAAATATTACATTGTTCTGTTTCTATTAAGGTGATTACTAGGACACCATTAGAATATGTATTGGACCTAAATTGTATTCTTCATAATGGTATACACTTTTAAAAGGTTCTCAGACACGATACAAATTGAAATTTTCTTAAAGTCATACACTTTTGGAATGTGTTGAACTTCCAATGTCGATTATTAATGTATAAGTCTAAATTCGGCGCTGTACACTTTTACTTTCAACGCGGTAATTATAGAGCCATACGTCGTCATTTGTAACATATTATAACCACAATTTGAATCATTGAACCAACTATTTATAGAAAGTGTTCTGATGTAAAACACAGTTTTAAACCCCAAGTTGAAAAGCATTGCCTTTGGAATAACATACTGATGAACATGGACTCTAGGCACGTTTACCGAGTTTCTATTAGCTTGTTGACTTTTGTTAACAAGGTGTAAGATATTATTTCAATATGCACATGTTTTAATCAGGATTATCGCAGACTAACTTCGATTCTGTTTTACCAAATTAATTATGGTTTTTATAACAGATCGTAAACCTAACCAAGTGTAAAATTATGGTTCGTGTAGTCTGTTGTTAATAATGTACGTTCTATGCAATTAAATGAAGTTCCTTCAAAACATATAAATGATTTGAAAACTGCTATGATCGATTGAGGGGTTGGGTGCAAATACTGTTGTGTAATTCAGTACATTTTGATATCAAACCATTACACATGAAGCAATGCGATTTACTTGATCCGTTGTAAATATAGGATCCGTCATATAATACCATATTTTATTAAACGCGTTCAGGAATTTTGTTAGTAAGCGAGCCTTTGGCGAGCTTACTAACGAATTTCCTGGACGAGTTTAATAAAATATGATATGATATGACAACGAGTGTCAGATCTTTTTTATAACATGCTTTTAAACTGAATAAAATACATCTTAATTGACCAAAAATTGCTGATAGATCTAAAAGTTGTTTACTATCGTGACGTCATTTCATGTTGACGACGTCATTTCACCAAAATAAAGACATGCGATTGGTAAGTTATTGATTATGTAGCCAATGAAAACGCTTAAAAATGTTGTATTTCACATGTGTAATTTCAAAAAAATACGTAATGTCTGTATTACATTGAAAACAAGGTATAGTATGTGATAAAAAGAAATTCCAGCAAGTTAGTTATACAAAGAAAATTGTTTTCAAACCAACGATATGTTGACTTTTAAAAATAGAATTTCGCGAAAATACATATATGAAGAGTTTTACCTCTATAGCAGTTAACTCCTAGATCAGCGTTATGTGAGCACCGGTATTTAAACGCGAAAGTTTGACATTCCATAAGACCACGTTCGTTTCCCGAGCAAGAAGGTCGATCGAGTACACCAAACGATGAGTTTGCTGGTCCAAAAGTACTTGATACAACTGCGGCATCTACCCTAAAATCATAATCTGATGTTAAACTATTGTAGAGGTATTCAATATTCAGGCATATTTGATTGTTATAGATATGTGCATGCATAAAATCTATCTTTAGACAGGATGATCCCCAAAACAAGCAACAAGAATATAAACTATTTACTGTTGAAAATGTCAAAGAAGTTAATGCTATAGCTTTGAGGTTACATCAGTTTCGTTAGCGCTTGTTTACCGATCCCAGCCTAACATTGCACATATCACACGTGCGTCATTTGAAGACAGGGTATTACAAAACGTATTCCAGGTCGCTCCTTTGTCTAGGGAAACTTCGACTCGACCTTGCCATGCAGTTGCGTTGTTCCCGGCTAGTCGAACAAATGTTTCTAAAACAATATGTATGTTTTGCATTAACAGCACTCAAAACAACAAAAACACGTTTTAAACAAAATCGAACATTACATTTAAATTATCACATCTGTTTTGCTACAGACATGAACATGTCTTATGGTGTGAATTCTTATGTTTCTATTTACGTACCTGTGACACAAGTCGCTGTATTGTCTGACAGATAGTATGCAATGTTTCCAGCCACACAAATGCACTCCACTGAGTTGTCCGTCAAAGGTAAGCACACATGGCTGCAACCACCATTTCCAACTGAACATCCATTTCGTCCTTTTGGACAAGCCAATAAAAAGATGATCTTAAATCACATGTATGTTATATGTTCTGTTTTTCAAACATTGAAAATGTAAAAATATTGCTTAATTGAAATGCGGTAGTGTATTTTGCAAATATGGAAGAAAATATCTGGTCAAGTTATCTTAAATGGGGTGGACCGTAAGTATCAGTAGTCGAAGAGTATTGAAATATAACAACGGGACAGTGTACATCGTCAGATGATTGCTAAAGCTTGATTGTAATAAGCGTTTTTTTCATTGCATTCGACGTCTGCTAAACGCTTGTACTTCTCTGTGTGACACTTCTGATTCCGCTACTGCTGTTTTCATAACAACTCATAACATTTTTACTGAAAGTCAAAAAGACACCGAAAATAATGTATATTGTACCGAGTCGGCGAAAAGTAACTTGACAAGTTCTTTACCAAGCTAACGTTTACAGCATGACAATGTACACCTATATTTGAGGTTGATAGATAATACGCGTGTATGTCCTGAAGTTGATTGAAGGTGGTTTTTCCAAATGGTTCATGTGTATACCCGCTTGTTGAAATTTTCATCACAGAGCTGAACAGTATACATGAAAGAAATTCGATAGTTGAAAACAAGTTTGATAAAAACACTTATGTTAGATCGAACAAAAACAGCGATGAACACAAAAACATGTCTTTACCCGCATAAATTATACACCGTTTTTATCAAAAATAAATGTTTTAAATAATGTCCAGGTTATACAATTTTTATGTAGAGACATCTTGTTTCGTCGTTTAAAATACCTCGTCGTATGGTTAAGTACCGATTGAAAATTGAAACATTTACTGATTAAATCTAACGCTGCATTGCACATAAATCGCTTGTTATTTATTGATCAAACTAGTATCTAATTAAATGTATTATAACATTCAGACACAACGTTTATAATGATTATGTATACGCACGGCAAATTTGATGATGTGAGGTATAAATCATTGCCAAGTACGGCGATCCTTGTTGAGTCCGTAACTTTGACACCATGGACAGCTTGAATATGTGTACCGTCTGTATTCGCCTTTTCAATCGTGTGTGAGCGAGCATCTGCCCAGTATAGCACATGATCTGTAAATACGAATATGTTATCCGTTACGTGTGTGTTAAATGTGCAGTTTAATGAAAATAACATGCGAACATAGTACACATTGTCAGTCGTGATGTGGATTGAAAAAAACGCATGCATGTGTTGATATTAATGCATTAATTTATTTTGATGTTTAAGTCGCTTTATCTAGTTTAACATTTTGACCAGGCCGGCTAGCTTAGCTCGTAAAGCATTGGACTACGAATCCTTGGATCGCGGTTTCAAATTGCGGCCCTGTCACATTACTTGTGTGGCAATTGATCAAGAAATGTTTTGAACGGCTGTGCTCTCCTACCTCTGTTCAAATGGGGCAGTTGTCAGTTACTGGAATAAGTATATGCAGTTAGTACTAGTTAACCAGCTATCATATGAAGTGTGAGTAGGTAAACTAACTGCCGTGGTATAGCTGAACTACTGTTGACAACAGCGAAAAATCCAACGAAACAAAGGCACGATAATTTAGCAAAAACGTGTATTACCGACATAACGTTTTAACTTGCATTTCTATTTTCAAACGCCCGTGTGGTAATGCGTAAGCGCGATAGATTTTGTTTCTAGAGGTCACGGGGTCGAACCACAGGCAGGCACATTTTTAACATATATTTTTCCGTGTTATTATATTTTTAAAGTATTACAGACATAGCAGTCTTGTTTCCTGGAATGATTGTTTTCAAAAAAAACGAAAATATGTGGACAAGTCCCTCTAAGTCTTAATTATAAACAGAATGAAATAACGTTTTTATGTTAAAATGATGTATATAAGAACAGTTTCTAGCCATGTTTCTTTGTATTATTTTAGATAAGTTATTAAACAACGATTTAACAAAACGCGAACACGCGATTATACATTGTGTTACAGGAGGCCCCAATGACGCACGCTTTTTCTGTAAAAGCTATCCCATATTCGTGAAATCTTTAAGTTGCTTTAATATAGTTCTGCAATTATAGGATGATTGCACAGGAAGAATGATAATCTTTATCATAAAACGAGAATTGGTTATTCGTTGAAGAAAATTATTTGGTGAAACGGCACATAGATGATTAAAATTATTTGCGTATACAGTTATGAAAAGTATCTCGGTTCTGAAACAGGGCGTATAGTCAATTCGATTGATCCTTATATGCGGTTTGGTGATGTTGATCAATTTCTACGACGAATTAGTTTTTGTTACTAAACAGAAGTGGCGTAAATCTTAGTAATAACAAGAAACATCTTTAAAAAGATATTTGCCGATTTTTTACAAACATAAGAGTTTACAATATACAATGTTATATATATAAGTGCATGTAGCTTAATAAACAACTACATAATGTTAAACCTGTATCACTTTTTTATATATTTTCTATCCGTCGTAAATCAATTATTTACTTAACTTTAAAGTTATGTTGCATACACTGTTTAAATGTTTAATATGATTCATTATTATGCATCTCGCGAGGTTTTCACGTATATATTGGGTTATATAAGTTATGTATACTGTCGCTGTGTTAAGATATTTATTTAACAAACGAAATTATTCGTCACGCATTCGTGCAATGGAAATGAAGGTCACACATGTGTTGTGAGTTAATTTAACGAATTTCCTCTTATCATGGCACAAGTTTGTTCTCAAAATGCAAATAAATGGCCTTTACCGAAAGGTTGTCATTTATTTATTTCCCTAGAATTCGTATTATTTTTCATGTATTGAAAGCAATACTGCGTTATAATAATACGGCGTTTATCAATAGTCCATTCTGTATTGGATGCAGTGATGCCATTGTTCTGGGGGATTTTCCTTTGAAATCAACCAGTTAAGAATTCGGATTTATTCATTCGGGTCTACTGATTGAAAAAGTTGCCATGCATCCATAAGCTATGGATCAAGGTCATTTAGGATGAAAAGCTTGGTTAGGAAGCTACGCCGAAAAACAAAAAGAAACTTCGACTGCATCTGCATTAGAGGAAACCTACCTTATAGCATGTTGTCTTTGATTAATTGCAAGGAACCGATCGCGATAAAAGCAGGTTTCACTAACACAATACAAACGTAACTCTTCTGCGAACAGCCTCTGATGATTGAACATACGACAACATTGATGATATATTCACAAAATACAAATAAAACTGATGCAGTATTCAACCAAATATATTGAATGCTACTTTTACTGCTTAGTCTTTTTCGTATGGGAAGTATTCAGTTGAAGAATTAAAAAATATTCCATTTAATAATAGAAACCTGTTCCAATGACGAAAAGAGAAGTATTCGATTAAAGAAAAGAGAAAAAGGTACTGTTTGAGTTACATTTTCTTATAATATAGAATATTTGTCGGCAAAAGAAAGATATTCTTACGAGCACTGTCCAGTGCGATTGAAATAGGTCGAGTGTTGATAATCGTGTGTCTGTTGGATCCGTTGTAATTGGCCACATCGATTGTCTGTCTCGAACTATCGCCCCAGTAAACTTTCCTGCATATATCATATTTCAAGAGACTTTTAATTCGTATTCGCCGAGCTAGTCCGGAAGACAGCGACAGAAGGCATTGACAGTTATATAGGGCAGAAAGGCGTTGACGTTCTTATGTAATATGAAAAGTATACACCGGGCAAGCTGGGTCGGGAGATCATTACGTTTTGTGTATGATGAATTTTGAAGTAAGTTCTCAATGTTTATTATTGTATTGTATAGAAACAGATATAAAGTATACATTTTTTTATATTATTAATTTAATGCGCCTCATTCTTATCACGCTTTACTTGACTGTAACCAGTATCGGATTTGCTAAAATAAAATGTTTAATCTACCAACCAATGGTCATATCAAATATTTTAGTACTTTTCAAAAAAAAAATATCAAAATAACATTTTATTTTTAGTCAATATTTTCCACCACCTTTCCTGTGGATCCAACGCGATAGAGATTGGTGTAGAAATGTTTGCGTCGATGATGTTTACAGCCTTCCCGGTTTCAAGGCTAGCTACTTTTATAGCAACTGCAGGCGATGAAGTCGTAAAAAACAGAAGTCTTGAGACAGAGTCAATCGCAAAGCCTTGATATAAGGTAGAGACTGCAATGTAATAATGGCGACATAATATAATGTGTTACACGTAGTAGTAGTAGTAGTAGTAGTAGTAGTAGTAGTAGTAGTAGTAGTAGTTGAAGTAGTAGTAGTAGTAATAATAGTAGTAGAAGTATTTGTAGTAGTAGTTGTAGTAGTNTCCGAACTGGACTTGGAAATAGTTTTCATAACACGATTTCAGATGATCATGATTTTATCTTATAATGGCAAATGAAAACCTTTCATGTGTTAAACACTAAGTGTCCTTTAATCCCTCTCAGGCGTGTATGGTAAACGCAAGAAGCGATAAGCCTGTTGGGAGACTGGCCACCACCACCAATATATCTTGATATAATTATTGACATAATAACAAATTTACAATTACGTCTTGTTCGAAAGTTTGAGAATTCTGGCTTTTTAACCCTATATTTATGTAAATATTAACATTCAAATATTTAATCATGTTTTAAAACTATTTATGGCAGTTCGTGTACGCGGTCAATAAACCAACGGTGTATAATATAATTATGAAGGCCACTCGTTAAGATACGGGAACCATGCTCGTTTTATTTAAAAAACTTACAAACATTTCCTTCTTGATCGGTCATGTAATAATATTAGTCATACACGGGCGACCATTGAAATAGCAAGCCATTGATGCAAAGCATCAAATGGGCGCCATTTTACAGAGTGTATGCGACGCAAGTAAGTAAAAAACATTATAATAGCTAAGGAAGAGACCTGAATCATACAGTAAAACACATGAATACATCAATGACTAACTCGTAACCTGTAACGTCAGAAAATAGTTATTTCTAAATTGTTAAGATTTATAATAAGTGATAACCCCGAAATAAATACACACTTGAATTTGCGGAATCCTCGTCCTCAACGTCACTTCCGGATTTTTTCCCTCCGTCGCTGGTTTCCCGGCCAATCATTCCGCTAGCTGGAAGATCGAGCGAGTAATGACAAAAATAACAAGAACATTTAATGAATCGATATCCCCAGCCAATTTCAAAATTTTGTGACTGACGGACGGACGATCGGAATGACGGACGGAAGGACAACGCCAATTCTATATCCCTCCGCCTTTGGCGGGATAATAAAATACTACTACTTCTTCTACCATTACTACTACTACCACTACCGCTACTACCGCCACTACCACTACCGCCACTACCATTACCACCACAACCACTACTACCACAACCACTACCACTACCATCACTAACACAACTACCAGTTCTTCCACTACCACTACCACCAATACTACCACTACCACCACTACTACCACTACCATCACTACCAATATCACCACTTCCACCACTGTGGTCTTGTAAAATGTTTTTTTTTTTTCAAATAATGTTACTGGGGTCAAAACTGGCTTCGCGCCGGGGTACACCAGTATTACTAGTCAACTTTCACTATAATGCCATTAAAATAGTATCATCGGAAACTGCAAAGCGAATGGCTTTCATATTTCCAACGCATCATCACCCAGAGATCCTATAGTTTGTTCAAATTATGACCCTCGGGTCAAAACTGACTCCACCCCGTGGGTGACCAATTTAACATTGACTGAGACCGGAAATCCGATATATTAAAAATATTCTTGTCTTAAACCACAAAATCCTAGGCTTTCATATTTGATTTGAAACATCATCTATAGGTCTTCTACAAAGTGTATTCAAATTACTCCCCGGGGTCATAACTGGAAACCACTCAGGGGTTGCCATACATACAACAATACACTTCTATATGGAATCCTAAAACAATTTCCCGGTCTGAAACTGCAAAGTCTTAGGCGAGGTCCTGTACCAAATGTGTCGTGTTCTGAGAAAACTGGACAAAATATATGTGCGTTAAGTGTCGTCCAAGATCAGCCTGTGCAGTCCACACAGGCTCATCCGGGACGACACTTTCCGCCTAAACTGGATTTTTGCTAAGAAGAGACATCATTCAAACGAAAAATTCATTACAAGCGGAAATTGTCGTCCCTGATTAGCCTGTGCGGACTGCACAGACTAATCTGGGATGACAGTTTTCGCACAAGCAGTATGCCCAGTTTTCTCAGAACGCGACTCAAATGTGTTCAAATTATGACCCTGGAGTCAAAACTGGCCACGCCCATGTGTCACCATTTTTAAATGACTATATACATTGTAAACCTTTAACAGATTTTTGTGTGAAACGGAAAGCCCATGGCTTATTCTGTATATAGCATTATTAAGAAGTATTTTATAACGTTTAATGAAATAATGGCATTTGGTACAAACCGGCCTCGCGCCGATTGTTACCACTTTTACATAGAGTAACAAAGTGAAAATCATTGTATTATTCTTGTCAGAAACCGCTAAGCCGACTGCTTTCATATTTGGTATGTAGTATCATCTATGGATGATCTACAAGGTCTGCCCCTTAGGTAAAAACTGCCCCCTTGGGGGTTAGCGGTTATACAGTGACTTTTATATAAACGCATTTACAACAAGGCTTGTCACCATAGGATGACAAATGCCCCCTTTTTCCACAATTTTCTAAACCTAAACGCAAAGTGTTTTCCACATTTTTCAAAACCTAAACGCAAAGTGTGACGGAATTTCAGACGGACAGACAGACGGACAGACAGACAGACGGACAGTGCGTTCACTATATGCCCACCTTCGGGGGGCATATTTTTTTTTTATCTTAAACCGCAATGTGCCCGAATAACGTATTTGGTATGAATAATAATCCGAAGGTCCTCTTCAAAGTGTGTTCAAATTATCACCCTGGGATAATAACTAGCCTCGCCAGGGGTCACCACTTTTACATATACTAACAGAGAGAATGCCATATAAAGTCTTTATGTTTGAAACTAAAGCACAATACTTTATTATTTGCCTCTTAGATCACAAGTTTTACTAAGACTTATATAAGGAAAACGTTTTAAAATATTCTTTTCTGAAACTGCGTAGCCCAAGGCTTTCATATGGTGTATGTAGCATCATCTTTTAATATTCCCCTTCGGTTAAAACTGGCCCCGGGGGTAACCAATTGTTCATGTACTTATATAGGGAAAACCTTTAAAATTCTTCTTGACATTGTTCGAAAATGCAAAGCCCACGGCTTTCACATTTTGGTATTTAAAGGTCCTCTATGAGGTATATTCAAATTATACCCCTGGGGTCACAAGTGGTCTCGACTTTGGGTTAAACATTTTCAAACATACATTTATAGGGAAAACTCTTCTTTTCCGAAACCGCAAGGCCCCATGTTTTCACACTTGGTGTGTAGCATCTTGTAGTAATTACGTACGCAAATTAAATTAACTCTTAAATATGCTTTCAATTTTACAAATGTTAAAAACGGATTATTGATTAGCGCATATGGTACCGTCGACACATTTCATGTGTCAATAAATTAGGTATTATTTGTTGCGAACGTTTTACATATGCCGTTCGATAAATCCAAAACTGAAAAAAAAAAATCGTACGTCAGTGGAAAGATGTTAGCTGTGGTCCTTATAGTGCTGATATCATAAGATTATATCTACTGTGTTTTACTACTTCATTTTCAAATGAACTTGCGGGGAAATACGCCTAATTAACGCTCAGTTAGTCTTTGTCGGCAGGTACTCTTAAGTATACTACAATCCACCCCTGGTACGGAAAATACGATAAAGGCACACGACCATACTCCGGTGAACATTTTGTCAAATATTTATGAATTTATATAAATGTGTTAAAAACTTCTTATAAATATATTTCAATATAAATTAAAATAAAAGTTAAGAAGAACATGTGTCGAAAAATGCGAAATAAGCCAGATATTTACATCTGAAATCGAAAATGGCTGGAAGTCGAATTCGCCAGCATATACATGTATATCATGCATGTACAACGTGAATCTAAATTTAGTTTTAGTGCAGATTCGTTCATACGACAAAAAGACACAATTTTGTTTCGTTAACAAATACGAGTAAAAGTGTCGGCATCGGCTTTAACCAGCGCTAATTGTCTTTGCTGCATTTTATGAAATTCGTCTTCAATATATATTTTTTCTTGCCTATTTTGTATTATTGTAACATATTTTTTTATCAAGATATTACAATTTATCACATATAAAACTCTTGCTTACTTACTTTAATATCTAACGAATCGTCTTAACCTACGACAGAACGCTGTTGCATCATTTAATCAGAAAATACAAGGGCTAGGTCGGCGACATTTATGTCTCGCGCAGACGGTTGCAAGGTCAAAAACGGGTTTACAGGGACGATTATTGTCGAATTTGTGGCGAGACAGAAACGGAATAGCGTAATGGCCAATCAAAAGCAGTTGAAAGGGTCAAACATTAAGATTAACCCATTTATGCCTAGCGTCTAGAAAAAAAGGCCTTGGCAAACAGCGTAGACTCGTGCGGCGTCTCATCAGGGTCTGCGCTGTTTGCTTAAAGGAAATTCTGTAAAAAATATTCTAAATATAGAAATAAATATACTAGACATCGCTAATTTTGGAAATAAATTGACCCAATTTAGAATGATGAGAGAGTCTACTTGGCATAAATGAGTTAATGAAGATTTAACAAACATCAATCAAAAGATTCTGATAGCGATAAAAATGGCATTGCCTGAAAATGAAGCTGTTTGGTCGAGGGGCGGAAAATATTTCGCAAATCAACGAAAGGTGTAGTTTGGCCAATCGATTACGAACATTACAAGATTTGTATGAGAGCAGACTTGCCGAAGCTGATTTCGAGGTGTTAAAGCATTAAATATATCACCTTTTCTTTCATTGAACACTACCCAAAGAATGCTGACGTGAACACCCGGTTCCTCGTGTTTTAAGACCTCGATCGACAAAGTGTTTTCTTTAAAAATGTGCGTAAATGATCGCATTCCAAACTATGTTGATTTTGCAAATCCACATTGTTTTCGGAATCACTGTGTTAACGATTATTTATAGTGCATTCGAAACTATGTTGGTTTGTGCAAATCCTGACATTTCAATCAACATATATGAGTTTATAAAACCACGTACATTTATTTACACGGTTTCAGTAAAATTATAACGCACACAGACAAACATTAGTAATAAACGTGAAAAAGAATTTAATACGCGTAAATATCTATTACATATTTTACAATGGTTATCTTGTGTTAAAAGCGGTTAATTCTCTTTGCTTTGGGCATGTATTAACACGGTTTCAGCTTTATATGAAACTGTAACGCACAAGTTAGACGAATTTATTTTAAAACCTGATTTCAGGCATGTTCACTTTTAAAACAGTATGCATTATTTTTGAAAATAATATATAAAAATGATTTTGTATATGCAATTTTTAGATTACTTACGTCTGATTAAGAATTCATTTTAGCAATACAAAAACGCATTTTGAATAAGTGAACAGGCATAAAGCTTTATAACACATTACATTACTCAATTGCTGAGTACTTTGAGAGGTCTCTTTGCTTTGTGACGACGTCATATGTGTCATTGATCAAAACTGACCCAAAGTGCATAACATATGTACTACTGTTTGTCATGTATTGTCAAATACGTTACTATAACACATGTCTGAAACAGGGATAATGAAAATTATATCACTAGTTGCCGTTCACTTTAAGCGATTAATTCTTTGTGTGTTGTGACGATGGTATATGTAGTATTGAGATAAGTGGGAACACATGTACTGTAGTTTGTTTTTGTAAATGTCTTGTAAAACAAATTAATCAATATATTCTTGTAGGTGGGACAATAATTACTATAAAAAGCGATATTAATAGTTTCGTATAATAATTATTCGAACAATATATAACGCAACTACTTTATCATTTTGAACTTATTCAAACTAACTCACGTGCATACTATGGACTGGCTTTTGAAAAATGATTGTATTATGCATTCAATGACTGAACGTGTGAATCATCGATAAAGGTTATTATTGTAACCCATTTCTGCCCATCCTTCTAAATTGGATCAATTTATTTCCAAAATTAGGGATGTCTAGTATATTAATTTCTATATTTAGAATATTTTTTATACAGAAATTCCTTCGAGCAAACAGCGCAGACCCTGATGAGACGCCGCATCATGCGGCGTCTCATCTGGGTCTACGCTGTTTGCCAGGCCTTTTTTCTAGACGCTTGGCATAAGTGGGTTAAGCGTTTGGATTCTTCTTCTTCCTGTAAAGTGCAGGGCTCCTCTGGAGCATCGACGCACTGTGATATCTGGTACAACACGTTTTCGAAAAATTATGGACACTACTAAATGAATAAAATATAATTACGATCGTAAATTACAATATGTAACAGCTTATAAGCTTTATGAATGTACTAGATTTTACCGAATTGTTTGATCATTGCCCCATTGAATTAAACTTGCTCTGTGATAAATGTGTTACATCAACAAGCTTTGGAACGATAGACTGGAAACTCAATAAAAAATATTTTTAAACAAAATCATACTTAAGTAGATAAATGGTAAATTTTGATGAAGTAACAAATACATTGTTATTGGACCGTGACAATCTTGAAAGCTGTATCGATGCTTCATCGACTTCTTTTTTTGATATCGAAGCTTAACGGTAAAATTATAAGATTGCCGTGGCGTAGTGGATATGGTGTCCGCCTGATCTCCCCCAAAGACACCAAGTACTGGTTCTAGTCCCAGGAAACGGACTCGAGTGCGTTTATATATTCGATGCAATCGAGCTAAAAATAAATAGGTTTAAAACTAACGGTAAAATTATACACACATCTACCAACAAAGATAACATTAAATGTATGAAGGACTCATTGTGGTTTAACGAGAGATGTAGAGGAAACAAAATCGAGATTTATGAATGGATTTTTTTTTTATAAATTGTATCCCTGTGACAAGATTAGATTTTTAGATGCCAGAAATGGAGGCAAAACGCGTATTTTACAATGCAGAGAAGCATACAAAGTTGAGCAAAAATAATTCAAAACATTTTGGCGATACAAAAATAAATAAAATGTTTCAAAAGGTAATGATATCAACATGAATATTTTTTTTAAACCATTTTAGATAATCATCGAATACTGCACATAGCACTCCATTTAATGCATATGCCACTTATGGCTTGGGTTCGTCGTCGTCCACCTAATACTTCTACTGATGCTGCTGCTACTACTACTACTACTCTTCATTCCTTCCACTAATACTCCTTCTCCCCTCACCCAACTACCCCGAGTCCTCTTCCAACTACTATTCCTATTCATCCGCCTTCTCCTCATACTACTACTCATACTCATACTCATTCTCCTCCTACTTCTCCTATTCATCCTCCTTCTCCTCATACTACTACTCATACTCATTCTCCTCCTCCTGCTTCTTCTCCTAATCAACATCCTTCTCCTCATATTAATACTCATACTCATTCTCATTCTCATTCTCATCCTACTACTTCTTCTATTCGTCCTTCTTCTCCTCATACTACTACTCATACTCATTCTCCGCCTCTTACTACTTCTTCTATTCATCCTCCTTCTCCTCATACTACTACTCATACTCATTCTCCTTCTCTTCTACTTCTCCTATTAATCCTCCTTCTCCTCATACTACTACTAATACTCATTCTCCTCATCCTACTACTCCTATTCTTCCTCCTTCTCCTCATAATACCCTCATACTCATTCTCCTCCTTCTACTACTCATATTCACCCTCCTTCTCCTCATACTTCTTCTCATACTCATTCTCATCCTCCTCCTACTACTTCTATTCATCCTCCTTTCTCTCATACTACTACTCATCCTCCTCCTCCTCCTCCTACTACTTCTATTCATCCTCCTTCTCCTCATACTACTAATCATACGCATTCTTCTCCTCTTCTTCTACTTCTATTCAGCCTCCTTCTCCTAATACTAATACTCATACTCATTCTCCTCCTCTTCTACTACTTCTATTCATCCTCCTCCTCCTCATACTACTAATCATACGCATTCTCCTCTTCTTCTACTACTTCTATTCAGCCTCCTCCTCCTCCTCCTCATACTACTACTCATACTCATTCTCCTCCACCTTATACTTATATTCATCCTCCTTCTTCTCATACTACTCCTCATACTAATTCTCCCACTTCTACTACTCCTATTCATCCTCTTTCTCCTCATAGTACTACTCATACTCATTCTCCCCCTTCTATTACAACTCCTATTCATCCTCCTTCTCCTCATACTACTACTCATACTCATTCTCCCCCTTCTACTACAACTCCTATTTATCCTCCTTCTCCTCATACTACTACCAATACTCATTCTCCTATTCATCCTTCTTCTCCTCATACTACTACTCATACTCATTCTCCTCCCCCTACTACTACTCCTATTCATTCTCCTTTTCCTGACACTACTACTCATACTCATTCTCGTTCTCCTACTACTAATCCTATTCATACTCCTTCTCCTCATACTACTACTCATACTCATTCTCCTCCTTCTACTACTACTCCTATTGATTCTCCTTCTCCTCATACTACTACTCATACTCATTCTCCTCCTCCTACTACTACTTCTATTCATCATCCTTCTCCTCATTCTACTTCTCATACTCATTCTCATCCTACTACTACTTCTATTAATCCTCCTTCTCCTCATTCTTCTACTCATTCTCATTCTCCTCCTCCTCCTAATTTTATTCATCCTCCTACTCCTCATACTACTACTCATACTCATTCTCCTCCTACTACTGCTCCTATTCATCCTCTTTCTCATCCTACTACTACTCCTATTCATCCTTCTTCTCCTCATAGTACTACTCATACTCATTCTCCTCCTACTACTACTCCTATTCATCCTCCTTCTCCTCATACTACTATTCATACTCATTCTCCTCCTCCTTCTACTACTTCTATTCATCTTCCTTCTCCTAATNCTACTATTTATCTTCAAAGTACTACTCATACTCATTCTCCTCCTACTACTACTCCTTTTCATCCTCCTTCTCCTCATACTACTACTCATACTCATTCTCCTCCTCCTACTACTTCAATTCATCCTCATTCTCCTCATACTACTACTCATACTCATTCTCATCCTACTACTTCAATTCATCCTCCTTCTCCTCATACTACTACTCATACTCATTCTCCTGCTCCTCCTATTACAACTATTCATCCTCCTTCTCCTCGTACTACTACTCATACTCATTCTCCTCCTCCTACTACTTATATTCATCATCCTTGTGCTCATACTTCTACTCATATTAATTCTCCTCCTCTTCTACTTCTCCTCCTCTTCTAATACATGTACAACTACTCCGTCTCTTCTACTACACGTATTCCTACTCATTCTCTTATACATGCACTACTACTCGTTCATATAATACAACACCATGAACAACATTAACAATTACTACTACTTCTTAAACCAATACTACTACTACTTTTACTTTTACTACAAGTGACTTTGTCAAAACCCAGCGAAACCGACTCATGCCTTCTGCACATCTTTTTATTGACATTAACTTTTCATAAAAATCACTCAGTGACTGTATGAGATGTAGAGGAATAAAAGAGGCTAACTCTATTGACCTTTAAATGTGGCATTGACCTTGAGACGATATGACTGATGCATAACTTTTGAACTTTGTTTTGAGGACTTAAACATATTCGCCCAGTTTAATGAAAATCTGTCCAAGGGTACAGCAGATATGGACGGGACAATACATACGGAGGCTCAAACTATTGACCATCGAAAGTGACCTTGAGAAAGCGACAGGACTGACTCAGCACTTATGCAGATCGTCTAAAGGACATGAGCAAATACACATATTAAGGTTTTCTTAACATCCTCCAAACGGGATAAGATATTAATTTCGGACATGAAACTAAAGGCTTAAACGTTTGACCTTTACTTATGACATTGACCTTGTGCCATAAGAGACTGAAAACGTTTGCACACCATCTAAATGACCTAGTAGCAATTAGGCAGGTGTAATAAAAATTACTTCAAAGATTATATAACGGACATAAGGAGCGAACAAAACATGAAACTGATAGACTGACGGATGCGTAGACTGACGTTCGGACGGACGAAGGGCATTATAAATATTATCCCCAGCCTCGCGGCGGGGAATACATGGATATTATCTAGGGATGGGAACGAATAATAGAAATGATATTCGAATAATCGTTTGTCATTTTTTGAATATATTCGAATATTTGATTTATAAACCTTATATTAAAAGGTCCGAACTTATGACCGTCCGGAGCAAATTACTATTCCTGATTGCCAAAAATGCCACAATAAATCGTATCTTATGTGCAGCATTGATAAACTGGATAGAGTAATACTTTTTTTAAGATCATTGCTTATTATGCTCTTCTTTTTAAATAAATACTTTTTAGTTTCAGAAGATGTTAGATATTTCAGGAAAACACATTACCGTAATTCTAATTTATTTCAATACTTCTAATTGATTTGGAATGCTTTCCATCGATAATATGTATGATTTTGGTTTCGCTATTTTTTCTGGAATTAAGAACCACGACGATTTAATTGGTTTAAATCTGAGAAACTAAAATCTGATTAGATAATCAGTGATTTGATGTATGGATAACGGAATTAAAACATACATGCCAGATCTCGACGGGACCATTCCGCGACTCGGATGATTGTTCCGGCGGGAACAAGTGAATTGATATAAGACAATTTGTGCCGATATTCGTTAAGACGTTC
>VMBQ01009248.1:0-32609 GCA_007657795.1 Dreissena rostriformis
CTTTGCATCCCCGTTTATGACTCTAAAAGTGTCTATTATGTTTTTATAATTGATTTCAGAAGATAACAATTACCTTGACTTTTCATTATTATTACATGTTTTAAAGTTGGCATAATCAATATTCACGTCAAGTACTAAATTTAAATCTCCGCATAAAATATAAGACTCATTACATATAGTCTCTATTATATTAAAATATTTACTATAAAACAAAGGAATATCAGTATTTGGTCCATAAAGAGTGCACAGAGTAAATCTATGGTTATCTATTGTTAAGTCTAGAATTAATAAATTTCCCTTTGTATCTTGTTCTTGATTGTGCACTTTTACATTCAGATTTGCCAAACATTGAATTACAAGTGCAAAAACTAAAATAGCATTCACCATCCCAATTTGAGTAAATTTGTTTTTCCATTGAATAAGTGAAATGGCAATCCTGTAAACAATATACTAAGTATATTGGCATTTAGACTTTTTAGATATTTAAAAACATCAACTCTGTTTGAAACATCATTAAGACCACGACAGTTGTATGATACAATCTTTAAATTATCCATTCTCAATACAAAGGATAACATTTTTGTTTACATACCATAGACAGCAAAAGTTATTATCAATTACCACAGTCAATACACAATACACAATTGCAGTCAATACACAATACATTTAATCTTCGCCCAAACATATAAAAAGGCAATAAAACAATTCTGAAGTTTGCACACAGATTCTACTAGAAAGACATCTACACATACACAACATTAATAGACAATACATTCTGTAATCATCCAAACAAACAAAAAAGCATACATACAATACAACTATAAAACAAAACATGTGAACAAAACATAAGCCTATATGCTTATGCATAATACTCATGTTTATAAACAAAACGTTTTAAATTAGCATGGTACTCCGCGTATAAAGAACATAAAATAATATCAAGATAGAGAAAGAAACACAACATTTATATTACAACAGTACCATATTTATTTTACCCGTCTATATTACTATCCCTGAACTGAGAAAAACAAATATATTTTCCATATCAATACTAGTTCTGACTTAAGTTATTATATGCATTCCTGGCCTTTAAATATCATATAGTCAGTTTGCTATTTGTTGTTAATCTAAAAAGTGAATATCAAAGTACCTTTTACTTTCTTAAATAGTATGTTTATTAAGCAACTATAAGTACATGGACTGATAAAGATAGTAGTGCCTATGTAAACTAATGCATGCATGATCCTCTTATTATGAAATACTTTAAATTGCAAGGTTCAGAGCATCCACAACAGTNAAAACCACTTTATGTACATAAACCATGTACATTGTAAAAAAAAAAAAAACATTAATCTGTGCAGATTCGTTCATACGACACACGTACACAATTTTGGTTCTGCAAAAAGAACGAGTGGAGGTGTCGGTATCGGCTTAAACGTGTTTTCGTTATGGATTTTATTGAATTAAATGCTCTTTGAGTTGTGCCGAGATAAGTTTAATAACTGGGTACTTGAAAAGTGAAAGACAAATTTATGCAGCAGTCCATTAATATTTATAAAATCTGAACATTTTTTTCAACATGAAATGTTATGTTATTTGAAAACTTAAAAAAATGTATATGAATTGATGTAGGTAACATAAAACATATTTAGGTTATTTTTTATATGTTTACGATTTAATCATTCTAACTGACTTTCGTTATCCCCGGATTTAACTTTTTGCGATTGAATTTTACGTTGTCAACAATATAACAAACAAACAACAAGAACTTAATAGCTTAATACACAAAACTATACTATTAACTTTTTATTTTCTTTGTATGTAGTCTATTTCACTGCCTTGAATTGTTCTTTTTTATTTCAATTTTGTGAATTTGTTAACCTGTCGACAAGGCCCCTTTTATGAATGTTCTAGTTACATTTGTTAAACATTTCAAGGCAATCTAAATACACTGTCATGCAGCATTAGTGAGTAACGATTATAACAAAGCAAACAATAAAAATAAAGTATTCAAATACATACAAACATATATCATTAATGCTTATAAAAATATCTGAAACACACTGATCTATGACACTAGCAACCGTCTGTTTTTCTATTGATCATAAGTGAAGAATCAAAATGCATAAAATAAACTAATACAATCATTATATGACACATATTTAAATGCGATTATTTGTTATAAAACGATCAATACCAAAACTTGGATATATACGTGTATACAAATATCGAAATTATAAAGCAAACATTTATGTTGGGGGTCTTCTCTGACGAAGAAATATTGGACTGCGAAGAAGACTGACCGGACCATGGGCCAGAAAACGATTCCTGGTCATTGTTGGGCTGTTCAAAGTAGATTATCACTGGTCTAGATACTAGCGTCGTGGCGATTTCGACCTTATTCACATATTTGACCGTAACAAAGACTTTTTCGCCATGAGAAAGGTCAAGCATGTCTGACTGACAAGACTGCAATGTATCCGAATCCCTTTCCTCCTGTATATCAGCTGACAGAGTTGTAGATCCTAGGAAACATAAAAATGTTGTTTTCACAATACAAACACAACGAATTGATCACATAACATATATTAAACAAATATGATGTAAATGTGATCACATGAGTGCTCTGTTTTAATGAGTGCAAAAAAGTTTTTTTTTTAATTATGTGTACTTTAGTGTTGTAGCTCGTACAAGCACGTTATAAATGGCCAATTATGGGTTTAAAAACAACAAGACCATGCTACTCAGAAAGCGTTCATTACCAAAACTCTTAGTCGTACAAAACACCACAGGTTACATTCAACTATTCATTTACACACAACACTAAATTCCTCCCCACCTTTAAAGAAAAACTGCATAAAGTTAAATTAAACAAATTACTGAGCAACATTTTAAAAGAATAAGTAATCAAAGTAATTTGTTTCAATGTCCATGTAAATAAAACACAAAACTTCACAGTCCTTATAGATTAATCAAATCTCCACTCTCATAATAACTCTGATAAAAGTTTCTTTACTTAAACATATCAAGGAAATCTAAAGTTTCACACAATTGTTCAAAGCATAAGTATTTATGTGGGAGGTAAGTCATAATGGTAATAATAAACAACTCACATTCAACATACACTCATGGTTCAGGCATATAATCAAAGATTACTTGACTAGACAATAAACATTAGCAGCCATATGCTTAATGGGAAATCCTTTTGATACTTTGTTTAATTATTATACAACAATATAATGTTATTAACTTAATCCTAATGTCTTAAGTTTAATAGCTTGTCATTGCCTATAAATGATCATGGCGTAAAATGATTATTATTTTACATTGATAAAACAATCATTTAACAATGTTAACAATTTAAACAAAAATTAAACTTATATCAAAACTTCCAATGATTTTTCAAATACCATGATCTTGAATAAAACAGACACTGCTAACCTATGTCAGTTCAAAATCACAGAGTCTCTTAGGCATTCCCGCTGCTCTAGGTGGATTTCTGCGCAAGGGAACAGGAGTCATTGTAGGAGACAAATCAGATTGACTCGAACCAAGGTCAGGTAACTGAGGGACTGGACATTCAACAATGCTTTCAGGTTCACCCTCAGGATCAGGATCAGGATCAGGAATACTAGCATTAACAGGTCTGAAATGTGAGGAATTGCGAGTAATGGTATGACCATTCCTATCAGCGATAACCATGCTTCCACGTCTCTCTTTGACTGTGTAAGGGTCAGGGTTATATGGAGGTGTAAGTTTGTCAACCTTACGCTGTTTGACCAGCACCTGGTCACCTGCTATCAATGTACACGGACTTGTGTGACGTCTGCTGTCTGCATACTGTTTCATCTTTTGCTTACTGTTTGCATCATTTATCGCCAAACGAGTAGAGACAGAAACAGGATAGACAGGCTTTGAGATTTCAGGTAGTCCCATACTCATCTTTCTCCCAACAAGGGCTTCAAAGGGGGATATCTGAGTGGATGCATGGGGAGTTGCTCTATAGTGCATGAGAAAATCATGAAGTTCATCTCTCCAATCACGGTTCGCAGCAACTGCAGCCCTAACAAACTTGTTAAGTGTGGCCATAAACCTTTCTACAGTTCCATTGGCCTCAGGCCAAAGAGGAGTAATTCTTCGGTGTTTGAACCCACAGGTAGAAGCAAACTCTGCAAATTCCTGTCCCTGAAATGGAGGACCATTGTCTGACTTCAGGACAGAGGGAAATCCTTGTCGAGCAAAGATAGACTTCAATCTAGGTACAACAACTCTGGCAGCTGTCGAATAAACAATCTCCACTTCTGGGAACCGGCTGTGTTCATCCATTACAACAAGCAAGTATTGGCCAGATGGGAAAGGACCTGCAAAGTCAACAGCAACTTCTTCCCATGGCTTAGAAGGAAGCTTTGTAGGACAGATAGGTTCTCGTTTGTTTGGACCGGGATATGAAGCCTGACATGGGATACAAGATCTAACCGCATCCTCAACCATCTTATCAATGCCGGGGAACCACACCTTCTCCCTAACTAGTTGCTTTGTCTTAACCATGCCTTGGTGGGTATGGTGAGCAATTTCGACAACATGCTGCTGCAAGGAAGTGGGAACAACAATGCGGTGGTCACGCAAAATAACACCATCTACTATCGAAAACTCATCTCGAAACCTGACAAAGGACGTACAATCGGAGTGAGACCAGTTGCCGGACTGAATGGCTGTCATAACTTTCTGCAGTGTAGCATCCTCTCTGGTTGCGGTTTGAATCTCCTGTAAGGACATAGCTTTCGGTACTGCCTTCTGGACAATGAAAGCAACATGAGCCTCAGCTGCATTATCACGTTTTGGCTTCGTGAATGGGTGCCTGCTCATATAGTCAGCAGGATTCAGGTCATCTTTACCTGGACGATACTCGAGTGTGAACTGATACGGCATCAACCGAAGACGCCATCTCTCAATGCGCGCAGAAGCAGGTTTACGACTGTTCACAAGACCTAGAAGGGGTTTGTGATCTGTGATCACCTTGAATTCAGAAGCAAAGAGATACAGATGGAAGTGCTCAACACCATAAACAACAGCTAACATCTCACGATCTGTTTGTGAATATCGCTGTTCCACGTCTGTGAGTGCACGGCTTCCGTAACATATAACTCTACCTTCCTGAGTGAGAATCGCTCCGACTCCAACAGGGGATGCATCAACAAGAACCTCAGTTGACTTGTTCTGGTCAAAGTAAGCCATCACCTTAGTACTAGACAGAGCAGATCGCAAACTATCAAAAGCATTTTGGGCATCACTTGACCAATCCCAAGGAACATCTTGCCTAGTGAGACGTCTGAGTGGCTCAGTCATGGTTGCATAGTGAGGTATGTATCGAGAAACATACTGCGTCATGCCAAGGAAAGATCTTACTTCAGCTGGGTTTTGAGGAGCTGAGTGACCTACAATAGCCTTAATTTTTTCTGGATCAGCCAAAACACCTGTATCGCTGAAAACATGGCCAAAGAAAGAGATTTTGTTTACAGAAAAGACACATTTATCTCTGTTGAGTTTGGCACCACATCTGTTCAGTCGCTCCAATGTAAGGCTAAGTGCTCGATCATGATCTGACTGAGATTTACCATGAATAATGATGTCGTCTGCCAAGTTCTTTGCACCAGGGATGTCAGCAAGGAGGTCTGCAACCGTCTTCTGGAAAATTTCAGATGCAGCATTCACACCAAACAATAGACGTTTGTAGCGCCGTAAACCAACATGAGTGACAAAAGTAGTGATGTACCTGCTGGACTCATCAAGTTCAAGTTGGTGATATGCGTTGGACAGATCAAGTTTGCTGAATACTGTAGAACTATTCAAATCTGACATAAGTTCTTCCACAGTTGGCATAGGGTGTTTCTCCCTAGAGATAGCCTTGTTAGCCTCACGCATGTCAATGCAAACACGAACACCTTTTGACTTTTTGGGGACAACTACAACGGGGCTTACCCAGGGTGTGGGACCTGAAATAGGCTCAATAATATCAAGGTCTTCAAGACGCTTGAGTTCAGCCTCAACATCTTTGCGTATATGGAATGGAATTCGCCTATGACGCTGTGTCACTGGGGGAACATCATGATCAATGTGCAGTTTCACAGAGATGCCCTCTATCTTGCCCATCTTGCCATCAAACAGAGAAGGGTACTGATCTGGAATAGAACTTGAAGCTGCAAACGAAGAAAATGCAAACTGAACAATATCNAAACCTCTGCAATATGTGAGTGTGTATGTATGAATTTGTAAAAATGTTTAAGAGGAAAGGGTATAGTATGTTTTAATATAAAACATTTGTTGAGTCAAATCTATCATTTCCGAGATCATTTATAAACCGCATGGTATACTAAGCTCAATAACTATTTTAAACGCGTTGTGTATTTATAGCCTGTGTTGAAATATAAAGCAGAATCCAAAAATCCGCATTACCTGTCATCATTCCAACATCTTTTAGCGGTCTTACATCGGTCTGATATGGATCGGTCCCAAGACCAACTTTAAAGAATGCCAAGCCACTCTCTGGGTCGTAGAAATCTTTCCAATATGCGTTGATAACGTTGATATCACTTTGGTAATCAAGATCCTGTAAGTCATATCAAGCTTCTTATTTTAAATTATGCTTGGAGAAGAAACACAATTAATTGCTGCCTTCTGATAAGAAATTTTATTTCTAAACAAATTCAGTACACTTAATGTATGTGTATAGTATTCGATTTAGGCATCACGTGTCGGCATTCATGTTTTCATTGTCTTTCTACATAGATACATTGATTGAGAGTGTTTGCTTTGTGATTAATTCTGAACTAAGTGTGTGTTACCGCTAGCCTTCAATTAAAACCCCGAATGTTCACCATTCAAACCCCGAATGTTGACTATTGACCGTTCAAACGCGGGTATCCCAGTTTTAAGCAGTGTATGTCTATAGTTGGTAGTCTGTTATTATAGTAGTTGATAAGACCAAGCATTTCTCTCCTGATATAACTTGAAGAGCTCCATTGTTTGCTATTTTATGGAAAACAAAAGATGTGTTTGTCAGAAACACAACGCCCCCTTCTGCGCCGCATTGAAGCCATATATTTGACCTTTGACCTTGAATGATGACCTTGACCTTTCACCATTCAAAATGTGAAGCTCCATGAGATACACATGCATGCCAAATATCAAGTTGCAATCTTCAATAGTGCAAAAGTTATGACCAATGTTAAAATTTTCGGACGGACAGACCGACAGACAGACGGACTGACAGACAGTTGAAAAACTATATTCCACTCTTCGGGGGCATAACAAATAGCTTGTAAGGTCGAAAAGAACATTGAACGTGTTGATCAATGCATTGATTGATTTCGATTGGTTCATGTAACTTAACCGTACCTTACCAAAATAGAATTATCAATTACAGTTGAGTATCGTTAACAGTGATCTCAAAGCCGGGATTGAAATTGCTAGTAGATTCGATGTTGGTGTAAAAAGTGACATGCAATGTCATATATTTAGTGGTACTTTATTATTAACACTTACCCCAGCTCCTTTCATCCCATCGAGAACGTGTCCCCCGGTGGGAGAGGTTCGATCCAATACAAATCTTTTTGATACAGATTTAGAAACCAGCCCTGCTCGATTGATCGCCTTGAAAAAATACAATTTATATATTCAGATGCATTCACTCCTATTATTGCAAATTAAAAGTACATTATTTTCAAATTAACAACGAGAGTTCGTTTCATGGAAGTATACCCCTCATACGGAAATATAACAAACGAATTGAAATAAAGCCGATAACATACTTGCACAATAATGGAATAAAGATGACCGTCGATCATCTGCGCTAAATTCAATTCAAAGTAATCGGTGGAAACCTTCATTTCAGACATGATATCTGTCACACCTTCGATTGTACCAATGCCGACATTGAAACAGTCCAGGCCGCTGTGCGGATCCGAAAATCCTTCGAAACGAACAGTTGCTAGCTCTTGGTTGATGAATATGTTTCTCTGAAGGTTGTTTAAAATCGTAACTCTGCCACACAAAGGTGGTGATGTATCTATGACATACTCTAATGACTCAGAGCTGGTAGACAAACCGGCATAATCCGTTGCTAGAAAATATCATTACGATTGATACAAATACTTAATGCCCTTGACATACAGCTATAATTGCCGATGTTATGTGAGATATACATACATAATTTTAAATAAGTGTTGGATAAAAAGAACGCTATTTTAGAGAAGCATATACCCGCATTGCGTTATCCTATATTGATCATTTTGCTTTCATGTAACAATAAACCGCTTGTACAAGGTTTGGGTTCAAATTTAACCACTGTTTAACCGATTTATTTAAACGAAAGCGAATCAAGCATAGTTTTACATGCATTTATTCAAGAAGTGTGCATGAAAACATACCATTGACCTTGAAGAAAACTTGACTTCCATCAGACGGTGCTGACAGGTTCAATATTGCAGATGTTTCCATGCCAGTTCTCACAATTTCCAAAATATTGTTCGAACCGGCAGTTGTGCCTGAATAAAGATATGTTTATTTATAAAATTAACAACATGTTAAAATTAATCATAATTGACTCAAATTCCACACAAATAAAAGCATGTTTGTACAAATAAGAAGTGATGCAATTACAACATAACATTTCTTGCCTGTTCCTATAGAGAAATCATGCAGTTTCTCTGGGTACCCGAATACGGTGGCATCAATGTTGTCATCAAATCCAGTCCATGTTACAATGGTGTGTTGTGGATTTGTTATAAACCCTCTGTGGTTGTGGACATGCACTTCACCTTTCGTGGGCGGGGAACTGTCTAATATGAATCCATTGCTGCACGACGATATTTCTTCTAGAATTTCGGTGAAATACTCACGTTCTATCACAGTGTAATTTGAGTACGCGCATATGAAATATATTTCATTGAGTGATATATATTTCCTGTCTAATTCTATGTATCCATGATCAGTTTCATACTTTACAACGCAGTTTATGTCGGAATCACACGTCTGTGGCACGTACTGCAACTTCATAAGGTACCAGGTAACTAAACGTTCTGAACCGTACATCAAAGCACCGGTCACTGACGAATCGGCATTACCTATGTTCATTTCTGAATCGTGAAGAAAGACATAGTGCTGACCAATGTCAGAACTAGGCAGCATCTGAAAATTAAACAGAGATATATTTACATAGTAAAGTGTGTAGTGTAATGGTTAATTAACGTGTAATTTTATTTAATAACGAATCCAGTTTACCTTTTTGATGAGAAGCCAACTGTCTGATGTCGAATCAAAGTCGTAGACAGCAGTTTTGGAATAGGAACCACTTTCACCTTTATTCATCTTGTGACAAGATGTCTTCGCTAAACCACTAACGGAAAATACCCGGACACAAAGGAAAGATGTCAGATGTCCGTGGCCTGGGAGGAGGACGCACTTCGCAACCTGTAAGAAGCCATGTACGAGCTAGATTACATGTTCATCGTAAATAAGCATCCATTCACGCGTTGTTTGTGTTATGAAAACTTCTTTAAAATATGCGTCTTCTTTAACTCAAAAAATCTAAACGTCAATGTTATGAAATGATATAAAAATTACCTTAACGGTTGTTCTATTGGGTAGCACATTCTCCCAAACAGACAATAGTTGAACAGCTTTTTCATCACGACTTACAGACCATTGATAAAATGCAACGTTGTCGCTCTGTCCGATTATTTCCCATGACGCTTTAATATCAACGCACTCCCCAGCATTTGCGACTTCAATTTCAGTTGTTATAAACGAAATATCAGTAGCTTCAAGTTCGATTGTAAATGCCCTTGAGCGAATAGGACTGAGGCATCTTACATTGTTGCACAACTGAACACTGGCCATATACAGTGTTTGGGCCTCAAAATTCATATCATGGAACGTAATACCAGATGAGCCAACAAGGGGTTGAGGTGGTGCGAATATAAATTCTACATCCGAGCCGTTAACATACCCATATTTTAGTAACGAAGCTGAAAATGCAATATCCTCAATTGTTGCGCTATTACGAAAGACCCAGCTAATATTCAGTTGATTGTTGTTCGGAAGGATATTCTCTGCAGGGCATTTACTGATTTTTAAACGCAATATAATTTCCTTTGAGATACTTTGCTGTACTTGTAGATTAGGTTTCTCGGTATAAGGGATTATAACATAGTTGTTACCTTCGGATTTGACTAGAGCGTCACTTGTATTGATGCTCAGTATACTCTGCCATTCACTATTTTCCGCGAACAAAACATATCGCTGTCCGATAATCAACGTAAATGGAAGTTTGATGCTCGTACTGTCGTTTGCAATTGCAACGTTAACTTCGAAGTCATTGGTGGAAAAGCAATCTTTGCCGATTTTTATTTCAAGTTTATTTATCAGATAATTTTCATCATATATTCGGACTCCGTTAGACGCAGATATGGTGGTACCTCCGCTACAGCTTGCTTTTACAATGAAAAAGTATATTTTCCCGTTAACAATTGAACTTGAATTAAGGCAGAGTTTGGTAATTTCTGATGTGATCTGAAATGGAACTACATCTGCCGTTGCGCGATCTAATCCTATCCCCACTTCCAGATGAACATGTTCATGATGTTTAAATCCCATCCAACCAGCACACATGCTGTGTTCAGTAAAATGTACATCGATATCTGTTGAAGTGTTTACCATTTCTGGATCCAAATCCAAAACATATCCGTGTCCAGGTGGAAATCGCGAAGGCAATTGGAACGTTTCGGTCCTGATGGACGTAAAGTGACCGGCATTATTGTATATGTGAATGTTGATATAGAAAAGTAGTCCATCTCCCGTGTCTTGATTCTGAAGACGATTAAGTGGATATTTGAAGCAGCCTCCAGTATAAGGGGGACAAGGGGATGATGACTCTAATCGCCATTCAAGAAGTGGACTGGAAACTCTTTCGTCATGACCTAAAATAAGTAAAAATGTGTTTATTTTATGTAAATATACATTGGGTTTACACATTAACATGCATTCCTTGATAGATATAAAAAACAACCTACCAAATTGAAAAACCACTTGTTCTATTTGGGCTGTCTGTTCATCGTCATAAAAGGTATCTGATTCCCAGGCAAACACGACAGTGTCTACAGCGATAGTCACTCGTGGAATATATTTGTACCGTGGTGGTGTTTCGTCGATCAAAATAGGACCCAAGGTTGCGATGTTGGATAATCCCGCTTTGTTGACTGTTTTTATGAAGACAAAGAACAGTTCATCGGATCCAATTGCTTCATGTCGATGTTTGAAGTATGGTTTTCTATCGGTAGAAATATAGTCAATCAAACTGGGCGAATCCATTTCTGTCGCATCCAGACCAAGCCCAACATAAAAGTCATCAATTTGACTCCCTGATTCTTCCACTTCCCAATTCAGCACAATATGATCGTTTGGCAAGTAGACAACCGTTTCGTTGGTGTACAAAGATAGGTGTTGACAAAGGAAATCCGAAATATCAAGGTCTTTACTTCCGAATATATGAGTAGAAAGATAATCAGCTACTATGGTTTCCGTTGATGATTTGCAGATACTTAAACATGCTGTTGTGTTGTACAGCGGGACTTTTTGAAGGTTCGACTGTAATAAATACGGTTGTCCTTTTTGACAGATAAGGGTCTCGGTCCATGCTGCATGCTCCAGTGTTAAGTTGCGAACAAGAGCCGCTGAGATATCTCGTGTGATTCCATCTGAACAAACAGGCTTTGATGACTCCATGGCGTGGTTAAGTGCAATAATGGTCACGAACCGTTTACCTGTGAAATTTGCTGGAAGACGAACTGATGTCTCAGTAAGCTCTTTATATACAATTATCTCGGCCACTTCTGTAAAGTTGTACAGTTCCTCTTTAGTTAAGCATCTGGCGGCAAGCCCTAACCTGTATAGTTTGATTCCACTTTCATGGTCGATAAATCCATGCCAGTGTACAACAAAGGAATCCTCACTTGTGTAGTCGATATCTTTGTAGTCCACAGGACCTATAACGAAACATTTAGCAACTGTTACTATAGTTATATATACTTGAACTACTTGTACGAACGTGTTTCCCATGACATTCAGTCATTGAAGTACCAAGACGTTAATAGGGATAATGATATAATTGTATTATGTATTTTGAAACCTCAAATTATTGTTTTTGCTAGGAAGGATTAAAATATAAAGACACATGCTTGTTGTATTATTTTTATATAAGCACGTGACATCATATTCTAAAGTATTGTTTCAAAGCTCGACTTTGGTTCAATAAAAATACCTTCATAAATTACTCCTTCTTCTGGTGGGGAATCGTCAATAAGTACATCGATATGCTCTGTCGTTGTTAGCAAGGCATTGTTAGTGACCGTTATTTTGAAAAAGTAGTTCCTGTTGTGGTTCCCGGTATGCTTATCTGCTTCAACAAGCTTATTCAGCGGGATTGAGAAGTTGAAGAATTCACACATTCCTATGTCAGGGCAATAGCAATCAACATTTCCAGTTGGGCAAGTTGCCTGAAATAAAGTAACGACCTATACAACATGAAGATATATGCACTTCAAATAAAAAGTACTTGATCAGTTTATATTTTAATATTATACTTTAAATCCGTTGCTTTCGATACACCAAATGCACGAAAGTCTGTGTAAGTTAAATACTCGACTCATTGGCAACAACAAAAATCAAAAAAACAATATCCAACTTACGTTTTTGATCTGTACTACTGACAAATAACCAGTTGTTAACACAGTTGACGTATCGGCGANATATCAACGTAGATACAAATATGTAAATCTTACGCTTCTCCATTTTGTAGATTATACATCGCCTGGTTGACAGTTATATTTCCCGAGTCATACTGTGTTCGTATTACGCTTGTGCTGGATGATGTATCAACCAATTGTTTATGGATTGACTTTGCTTCATAGGAACCTTTCAGAAGTCAACATAGTTGTGACTTTGTATAATATACAATATGAACAAAAGCACTTACTAAATACCTGAGTAGCTAATAGACCAGAATTTAAAATACAAGTGTTAAGAAACAGTTACCTGTAACAGCCTGGACCTTTACTGTTATTGTTGTGTCGCCGATTCCAAATCGTTCTTTTGCGATGAAAGCTGGTTTGGAAAGTGAAATAGTGACCGAGAATTCCGAAGACATTGTAAACTCTATAATACTCGGTTGATAGTTGCCGTACATATCCGCCAGGTATTGACATGCCATTGAATTGCTGGTGCTCATTGCTCGTTGCTTCTCGCTGTTAGGTCCAACTGCCACAGTGTCGCATGTTGAAATGTCAAGAAGTGTGTTAAGCTGACACGTTGTTTCTCCTGCATTTATTGAACCGTCATTCACAGTTGACCTTTTGACAAAGCCATTCGCACATTGGCAGTCGTTGGTCAGTTTGGTGGCGATGCATGTTCCGGGCCAGCCCTTAGTGATTGTTCCACGCGCATATACCTTAACAATGAAGGTTGATTCAATTAAACTTCGACTTTTTATGTAAAAGTATTATAAAAATCCAATATTTCACAAATATATGTTACATGTTTTTACCGTGTTTACTATATGATAATTCAGATGCAAACGTAGCCAAAAGTCAAAAGTCAAAAATATATAGCCATGTAATTTATCTATTGTTTAAAATACGTATCACTCAGCGCGCGGTGTTACGGTATGTGAAGATATAAGCATAATATCATATTTAGGACAGCTTACGTTGACATTCCCTATTACTGTTCCATCTCTTGAATATAGCATTGTGTTCTTGGCATTCCTTGCACACAGTGTCGTAGGCATACGTACATGTTCTATGCTTACATTGTGTGATGTCCGGATATACTGAAACATATAACATGCAACTGAAACTTTATTTAATATGCATAAAAATGAAAAAAAATAAATACGTATGAGCAGCTTTTTGCTATGTTATGATAGCGTTATCGTTATAAAGCTCTTTAGACATAATAACTGTCTGTGATTATAAATTAGAGACAGATAGATAGAATGCAAAGCATGTAGCTAAGCCCGACCCATCACAGGCACTGCATCTGGAACACATAATTTGATCCCAGATTAACGTAATGTACATTGTAATCGTACAAGCCAACTTAATCCACATTCCATTTCTAGTCGACGAGTATTGTTTACCGGTCTCCAAAGTGTATCTCGTGGTCAAAACAGTCAAAAGCAAATATCAAGTAAATCATTCAACATTTACGTGTGTCACATTTAAAACTTACAATAACACATATACAATTATAATTCATTAAAATAAAATACATAACAAGTGTGCAGCCTCGCTCTATACAAATGGGGTTTAATGCATGTGCGTACAGTGTCGTCACAGATTAGCCTGTGCAGTCAACACAGGCTAATCAGGGACGACACTTTCCGCCTAAACTGGATGTTTGCTAAGAANCCCTATTACTGTTCCATCTCTTGAATATAGCATTGTTTTCTTGGCATTCCTTGCACACAGTGTCGTAGGCATACGTACATTTTCTATGCTTACATTGTGTGATGTCCGGACATACTGAAACATATAACATGCAACTGAAACGTTATTTAATATGCATAAAAATGGAAACAAAATATATACGTTTGAGCAGCTCTTTGCTATGTTATGATAGCGTTATCGTTAGAAAGCTCTTTAGACATAATTACTGTCTGTGATTATAAATTAGAGACAGATAGATAGAATGCAAAGCATGTAGCTAATCCCGACTCATCACAGGCACTGCATCTGGAACACATAATTTGATCCCAGATTGACGTAATGTACAGTGTAATCGTACAAGCAAACTTAATTCACATTTCATTTCTATTCGACGAGTATCGTTTACCGGTCTCCAAAGTGTATCAAAAGCAAATATCAAGTAAATCATTCAACATTTACGTGTGTCACATTTAAAACTTACAATTACACATATACAATTACAATTCATTAAAATTAATATATAACAAGTGTGCAGCCTCGCTCTATAAAAATGGGGTTACATGCATGTGCGTACAGTGTCGTCACAGATTAGCCTGTGCAGTCCACACAGGCTAATCAGGGACGACACTTCTCGCCTAAACTGGATGTTTGCTAAGAAGAGACTTTCTTTAAACGAAAAATATCATAACATCGGAAAGTGTCGTCCCTGATAGCCTGTGCGGACTGCACAGATTATCTGGGACGATACTTTACGCACATGCATTAAATCCTCGTTTCACGAAGCGCGGCTCATATGTATAACATACAGTTCTCGCAACAATATCCGTGATAAATGTCTGGACAGAGGCATCCATAGCCGGAGGATTGGTTGGAACCATCGTTATAACACCACGGGTTGCACTGTCCGGTATCATAGAATTCCGAACTTATGTATTCTTTCCCGCAGTCACGCATACATGCGTGTAGATCACCGACTAAACTTGGTTCGCAGCAAAATATTCTATTCCTGCCGTTCGAACCTCCACCGCAGGTTCGAGAACATTCCGACCAAGCACCCCAAGGAAACCAGTTGCATTTTGAAACCGGAACAGTAACAAAACGATCCATCAAATAATAACACGATAATGAAATAAAAAATTTAATTATGCATTTTAACTAAATATTGTTAATTTTTACACTTTAAAATGAAATTGGGAAATTATTCTCGATATTTCCTCCTAATCCTATCTGTGTAAGTGATATCAATAAGTTGTATTCATTTTCATGATCAGCACACTAATATGGCACCATTTAAAATCTTACTGTAATTCGGATATCATTGGTTAACAAAATGCCTTGTGGGTTAGCATTCAAAAAGATAACATATTATGCTTAAAACGTATGTCACTTTCTGATTGCAAGTAGATAACTATTCGCCAGTCAAATAAACCAATTCAAATGCAAGTATCGACCGTAACACAGTGCAGAATTGTTATCATGACAGATTATACTTGAGCCAATATATCGATAAGAAAAAACAACTAAAATGCTATTGAAAAAAGGTTATTAATACATTTTCCGTCAGAGTAATCGGATAAAAAGCTTTGAATACATTAAACTTCTAGAGACAGAACCAGGCATTTAAACATGTAAATGGTTAATGAAAAATATAAATAACAGTAATGGATATATCAAAGCCATTCTAAAATGCAAATATTATCGCTATTTTAATAGCACCCAGATGTTTATGATACATAACGAACTTAATGGAAATGTAAAAGGTATCGTCGTTTTAAGCAAAACGCAGACGGCAGTTCCAAAAGACATACTTATATTAAATATTTAATATTAATATGCACTATTACCGTGATAGGAATGTTCATCGGGTTTGCGTTCCTCACTTTTATAGATACTAGTTATTCAAATTGTCCATCAGTTTCAAGGCAACATATATATATTAGCCATCACAGTATTATCTATATTATGTATATTTATGACCTCAATTGTGATGTTAAACAATTCATAAGTTTTAACTATAAGCATAAACGGCATCAATGGCAGAGTTATATCAACGGTTAATTTACAGCATCAATGGCAGAGTAATATCAACGGTTAATTTACAGCATCAATGGCAGAGTTATATCAACGGTTAATTTACATCATCAATAAGGTCATTCGTCGGACAAGTAACAAGTAAACAACTTTAAAATTAAGCATCTTCTGACATCTGAACTGACGTAACACGTATCGATTATCTTGCGGCATTAATTATACTATACATTATTCGGCTGCATTGTCATCGCATGGTACAGCACGGCCCAGATAATAATTAAAGACTTAAAACAGTGAAAACAGGGAAAATATCCGTAACCAGCTGAACACTGGCTATACAAGATAAACCTTGATCACTCCGTGTTAAAATGCAAATGGAAATGAAACCACATGTTTATTAACAAAGCTAGTTTTGTGTTGATTTTAGGCTGTGTTTATGAGGCATTTAATTGTTGCAAGATACCAAGTTTGAAATCAAATTGATAATGTTACTTTTTTTCAATTGCAAATATATACTACATTCATTATTGCCATTTGCATTTATATTTTAATTAAAATTTATTTACAATTTATTGCTTCCCTGTTTCGCAGCATGACCAATACTTAATATACTGATAAACACAGTGCATGATTGAAAACAATCCACGATTGTATCAAGGGATATGGCACTATCTATATTCACGGCCTCTTTCTATATAACCACTGTTTAGATTACAACAAATCGCTCTTGATTGATACTGACTACCACCGCCACAAGTAACGCTAAAATAATTTCAACTTCTTAACAGAGTCCATTTACGAATTGTACCTATAACTATACCGCCTCACAGCGATGCATCGGAGTGTATTTTGTGTACATAAATGAAAAATATGAAAGGAACACATTTTCCATTATATATGCATTCTTGTATATTTTAACTCTTAATTTGGTATAAATCAGATACAAATGTCTGTATATATGAAATATTTATTTATAATAAATTGTCGTTTGAAAATACCTTTGCAATAGGCTCGTGTAAACATAGCGTTGGCAATGTTATACATATACACCGATTGCAAAGTGCTTCAATTGGAATGATTTAAGACGTGAGCACATAATGAACCACTCAATATGTTTTATAACGATATTACCTGAAATATATGAGTCTGTATCTCAAGTATGACATATAAATAAACCATCGAACATATCGTTTGGAAAGATTAACCAGTACATTATATTTTCTGTTAAAGCGCTAATTTATTATCGTGAGTCCGATGAAATGTATTAGGCACACGCAGCAAGACATTACCGATATAAAACACTTAAAATCGTTGCATTGGATGAAATAATCTGTGCAAAGACCTCATGTTAGTCACTCCATTCAGATGACTCATTTAAAATAGCAAATCGACACCCGATGTGTCAGCAAGAAAGCAAAAATATCCGAATTAATAGTTACATTACAGACTAGGTAATTCTAACAAACTGTATATTTTGTTTACAACAGGACGTGTGATATAACAATAAAAAATGCAACATTTCTACACGACTAACAAAGCCAGAGGAAACACTTTATACCTATGACCAATCTATAATTTAAGTGATAATCTAATATGCCATTAATTTGTAAGTAAAAAATGAACATCATCTATTTTAACTTATGCTATTTTAATTGTGTTGAAATAAAATCACCAGAAGCTGTTGTCCAATTATTACGAATGCATTGATCATATACTTAAAGGCTTTAATATAAAAATTGAATAAATACAAACTTTCAATCATATATATATAGGATCTGGCATGAGTTGTCATATCATACCATATTTTATTAAACGAGTTTAATAAAATATGGTATGATATGACAACGAGTGTCAGATCTTTTTTATCACATGCTTTTAAATGAGCAAATTAAAACAATATTTACACAAACATAATGATAAATACCGAATGTTGTTTACATTTCGTGACGTCATTTGACGTTGCAACGTCATTTCAGATAAATAACAAAATGCGATTGGTCAATAAACGAAAACTAAGCCAATGAAAACGCTTAAATAGTATATTACACAAGTGTAATATAAAAATTTATGTAATTGTTATATTACATGGGAAACAGGGTATGGCATGTGATAAATATTTGTATTGCCAACACAAATTTATACTACATTGTACTTTGGTTAAACACCTGATGAATGTTTAAATTATGATTAAAGGTCATTCATTTGAAATTGCAAAATTATTAGGAACTAGCCACATATTTTTAGGAAAAGCTTTGTTATGTCGCAGTGATCTTGTGAGACAATGGTAGCATAAACATATATCGCCTTTTTTTAAATCTATATTATTTTAATCTGTAGACCTCATGTGAAATACATTTTCTATGTTAAATTGACTATCATAATCAATTGGTCTCATTTAAATGGTCAAGAAGTGTTTGTCACGTGATAGTGTTTGCAAGGAATAATTCTTAACTGAAATTATATGCATAATTAAAATTGTAAATCAATATTTATCTCTTGTATTGTTTTCATTACTTTGTATGAAAAGATGTCATGTAAATATCATGACAAACTGGTCAGTTAATTGAAAATAATCCTTTTTTTTCCGAATGATGCATGAATTATGTAAGTTGTTGTGAGGTACATGTTTTTGTATTTTTTTTTTGCATGTGGGAAAGAAGCTGTACAATGTAATTGTTAACCAAGAATATATTGATGTTAAAATGTGTGTGTATGACTGTTTATTATAATGTTAGTTTCCCTTTTTTAGATAATGTGGAATTGTTTGGAGGAAGGGCCTCTTCGGTCTAGTGAATAAGCAGTGGACTTGAGCGTCAAAGGTCCGGGGTTCAATGTCTGGTCCGGTCCAAAAACATGTCCACATTTTGATCCTTCAATGTTTTTCACTCATTTGTGTCTCATAATTAATCACCCTTTAGTGTGGTAAATTCAAACAAAATACTGCTTAAAAACTTTAAATTCACGTTGCGGACCTGTGACCATATGCGTAAAAGCAGGGTCAAAGGAAATGCAAAATGTCAGTGAACATGAAGTTACTCCAGACTTGGCAAACGACCGTTTTGTTAAGTTCACCTTAGCACAACCTGCTCATTATGATATGAGTCAGATTGTTGTCAGACATGTGACTCTGCGTCTTACAAAAATATCTTTAACTCCATCGCTTGCGTCTTATTATTTGGATTACAATGTATTCATAGATATTATTTATTAATGGCCCCATGTGCATGTTGCTGCCATGCTTTTAAAAGAAGCTTTTTGCATTATCTCTTGTGTTGAAATGAAAATAAGCAGTAAAATTGTGTCTATGTTTTGACTGCAAAGTAAGTTTCGTTATCTCAATAGCGGACTGGCTAGCCCCTGACCAGACTGCGCTGATGCCCAGGCTGGCCTGGAGCTACGCTGGTCGTATATGGCATAAGACCCATTTTTTCTTGACGCTGCTCATTTTCAAAAACGAAATAATGAGCAGCGTTCTTAAATTAGTTTTACTCAATCAGGCAACGTGTTTTATTCTAAGACAACCAGGTCATAGGTTGCGGATCCTCCGACAAAAATACGCACTATAATATTAAAAAAAGTTATGTTTAATCGTATTTCTTTTATGTTTTCCTATGGTAAACAGAGAAATATAAGTGAATTGAATCTGATAATTCACTATTTTGATCAGTGAAAAATTAAATGTGAAATGACTTAATTTTTTTTGACTTAATGACGTCATTATTCCAGCGAAATTCTCTAGTTAAACTCTTTTACAATGTAAATTAACGGCGAAAAAAAAATGCATAAAATAAATAAAGGATATTTGTTGGAATCGGTGGAATATTGATTTTAATTCACTCGTGATCATAGAAAAATTTATTTTCTATGATCACGCGTGAACTAAAAGTGAAATACCACCGAATCCAACAAATATGCCAATAAAACTGATGCATTGATCCAAAAAATCCAAACTCCATAATATATAATAAATATACGACGTTCGTATGTCACTCACGAATCAGTTTTCCATTAAATGTATTATTATGATAACTGTCAGACTGGTGAAAGTAACGTGGACCGGTAGCTCGCACCCAGACCATGTCACCCAGTGACATCAGGACTTTCGCGTCAAGTGATGAGCACATGTGCATTCAATCAGCCTCGAAGAATGAACAGAATACAGCAGAGACGTGTCGTTGTGAACGATAACCAAGAGATCAAACAGCGAAGCCTTATTGCAATAGTGCACGGCTTAGCTGTACAGTCCGGCAACAGGGGCGGTGAACTTTCCTGTTTTATCATCATAGCCTTGACCAGCGTTGACCTCCACGCGTGTAAACACCACGTCCGTTAAAGAGGAGGAGAGCTGGGCACGAAACTGTATTTTGGGGCTATGCTGCTCTCCTGAAATAACAACGCTTACACGGTTTTATATGGTGGACTCGTTTCATATCAATATCAGTTCATATGCGCTTTGATTCTAAAGATTTACTTAAACACGTTTTAATTTGTCAAACAGCCAAGTGCTTACTATAAAGCTTTATTCGCCTGTTTTTGAATTGCATATAAATACTAGTGATTCGGGTTTTACGTAACATATTGCATTTTATGTTTAAATTAATACATACTTTTCAGTCCAGTGTTACAGTACAAAGTACAAATGAATTGGTCATTTATACCGTAAAATACAAAAATGCCTTTTTAAAATTATTGACTACCAGTTTTTAATGCTTATTATAAAATGTCAGCATGGATATTATTCATGGCAGATAGGCCGTTTGTCTCAGTTACAAAGTCGCATTCCTTGCGATATTTTGCTGAACACGTTGTGAACTGTGATTGTAAGCATACGCATGATTCTTATATAATATAAACAAAAGCAACAATAGAGCAGCAAACGTTTGCGAACCTTTCTAAAAGTAAAAAAAAAACTTGTCCAACAAAATAGTCCCATTAGGTAACTGTTTACTTACTNTTGTATAACTTGTTTTGCTATATATATAATGTAACTTTAAACTGTTTACAAATGCAAGTTTTTTTATCTGTGTAGTTGTAGTATCAAGTATGATTTTCAAAATACAGAGGGGGATCAGAGAGAAAGGGGGCCCCGTAACATGTGAAGCCTTGGGCTTGAACTAGTCACTCACGAATCAGTTTTCCAGAAAATGGATAAGAATGATAACTGTCAGACTGGTGAAAGTAACGTGGACCGGTAGTTCGCACCCAGACCACGTCACCCAGTGACGTCACGACCTTGGCCTCCAGTGATGAGCACATGTATATTCTATCAGCCTCGAAGTGAACAGAAAACAGTAAAGTCGTGTCGTTGTGAACGATCTCCAAGAAATCAAACATCGAAGCCTTAGTGCAATATTGTACGGCATAGCTGTAAAGACCGGCAACAGGGGCGGTGAACTTTCCTGTTTTATCATCATAGCCTTGACCTTCGTTGACCGCCACGCGTGGAAATACTACGTCTTCTTTATTGTTCAAAGTTAAAGAGGAGGCGAGATGGCACGAAACTGTATTTTTGAGCTCTGCTGCACTCCTGAAATAACAACGCTTACAAGGTTTACTATGGTGGACTCGCTTCATATAAATTTAAGTTCATTTGCGCTTTGATTTTTAAGATTTACTGTAATATGTCAAACAGCGCTTTGATTATGAATATTTAATATAATACGTGTTAATTTGTCTAACAATCGGGTGCTTCTTATAAATCTTTATTAACCTGTTTTAGAATTGAGACAAGTGATTCGGATGAGAGGTTTTACGTAACATACTGCATTTTATTTTTAAGTTAATGAGCAAGTGCCAATGTTACAATACAAAGCATTGGTAATTTATTCCGCAAGAGAAAAAAATGACTTTTGGTTTTAAATTCATGACTGCCAGTTTTTAATGCTTATTATAAAATGAAATTATGGATATTATTTACGGCGAATAGGTCATTTGTCTCTGTTACAAAGTTGAATTAATTGCGATATATTGCTGAACACGTTTTGAACTGTGATTGTACGAATACGCATGATTTCAATATAATAGAAACAATAGTAACAATAGAGCAGACAACGTTTGCGAACTTTTCCTAAAGTTAAAAATACATGGTCAAATCAAAATAGTGCCATTAGATTTTTTTTCTCTAGTTTATGATGTTTTAAATTGTTACAAGTATGCCTTTAATCATACCTTTCATACGGGCCTCTCTTGCCTCCATTTCCTTGAGCGCCCATCCCTAGTCAGGCTGCGGAACGGAGCTTCAGACACATTTGTCAATGCTTTTTAATGGCATCGTTCAATGTTTCTTCCATCGAAATCTTCTTACGTTCCATCGATTCAATAGCATTGTTGACTTTATCGCTTTCATCTTGAAGCTGCCTCAATGCGTCCACAACCTTCGTATGCGTTTTCTTGATGTCTTTAAGCGTTTGTTCCAAGGCCATTTCATTGTGGAGAACTAGCTCCAGCAACATTTCCTCGTAATGATATCTCGAGCACACCGGACATGCGGACTCCTCTGCCATTGCCGTCACGGCGAGAATCAGCNGGTCTTGCCTTAAATAAATGAGGCGTAGTGGATATGGTGTCCACCTAGTGAACGGGAGGTCATGGGTTCGATCCCCGGCCTCAATGGTGTTTCAATAAGCCTTAGCCTTTCGAATCAATCGAGCTAAAATGAATAGGTTTATGGTTTAAACTAGGGATGGGAACGAAAACTGGAAATGATATTCGAATATTCGTTTGTCATTATTAGAATATATTTGGATATTCGATTTTTAAACCTTATATTAAAATGTCCGAACTTATTACCGTGCGAAGCAAATTACTATTCCTGATTGCAACAAATGCCACTATAAATCAGGATATTTCAGGAAAACACATAACCGTAATTTATGTCAATACTTATAATTGATTTGGATTACTTTCCATCGATAATATTTATGCTTTTGGGTAAAACGTATTGCGTTCAATCAAATTACAACACGAAAATGAAACAGGTGTAATTAATAATCATCAATACTGTAACGTCTGATATTGCTGTATCAAGGAAAAATCCATGTTATGTATTGCATTTAGGCATATTAAGAATTTTAAAATATACAACATATTGGGATCTTACTAGAAACTGAAGGTCAAGGCCGTTCAACTGTACGACTCGGGCAAAGTTCTCAGCGAGGTTGTAGAAGAATACGGTAAGGTCCAGTATGGCATCGTGGTTGATCTTGTCACACAATCTGAAGAGTAACGTCATAGAGCAATGATCACTGCGCAATAGCATAGGTCATAGGTCACTGCGCAATAGCACAGGGCAATGGTCACTGCGCAATAGCATAGGGCAATGATCACTGCGCAATAGCATAGAACAATGATCACTGCGCAATAGCATAGGGCAATGGTCACTGCGCAATAGCATAGGGCAATGGTCACTGCGCAATAGCATAGAGCAGTGGTCACTGCGCAATAGCATAGGGCAATTATCAATGCGCAATAGCATAGAGCAGTGGTCACTGCGCAATAGCATAGAGCAGTGGTCACTGCGCAATAGTATAGGGCAATGATCACTGCGCAATAGCATAGAGCAGTGGTCACTGTGCAATAGCATAGAGCAGTGGTCACTGCGCAATAGTATAGGGCAATGATCACTGCGCAATAGCATAGAGCAGTGGTCACTGTGCAATAGCATAGAGCAGTGGTCACTGCGCAATAGTATAGGGCAATGATCACTGCGCAATAGCATAGAGCAGTGGTCACTGTGCAATAGCATAGAGCAGTGGTCACTGCGCAATAGTATAGGGCAATGATCACTGCGCAATAGCATAGAGCAGTGGTCACTGTGCAATAGCATAGAGCAGTGGTCACTGCGCAATAGTATAGGGCAATGATCACTGCGCAATAGCATAGAGCAGTGGTCACTGTGCAATAGCATAGAGCAGTGGTCACTGCGCAATAGTATAGGGCAATGATCACTGCGCAATAGCATAGAGCAGTGGTCACTGTGCAATAGCATAGAGCAGTGGTCACTGCGCAATAGTATAGGGCAATGATCACTGCGCAATAGCATAGAGCAGTGGTCACTGTGCAATAGCATAGAGCAGTGGTCACTGCGCAATAGTATAGGGCAATGATCACTGCGCAATAGCATAGAGCAGTGGTCACTGTGCAATAGCATAGAGCAGTGGTCACTGCGCAATAGTATAGGGCAATGATCACTGCGCAATAGCATAGAGCAGTGGTCACTGTGCAATAGCATAGAGCAGTGGTCACTGCGCAATAGTATAGGGCAATGATCACTGCGCAATAGCATAGAGCAGTGGTCACTGTGCAATAGCATAGAGCAGTGGTCACTGCGCAATAGTATAGGGCAATGATCACTGCGCAATAGCATAGAGCAGTGGTCACTGTGCAATAGCATAGAGCAGTGGTCACTGCGCAATAGTATAGGGCAATGATCACTGCGCAATAGCATAGAGCAGTGGTCACTGTGCAATAGCATAGAGCAGTGGTCACTGCGCAATAGTATAGGGCAATGATCACTGCGCAATAGCATAGAGCAGTGGTCACTGTGCAATAGCATAGAGCAGTGGTCACTGCGCAATAGTATAGGGCAATGATCACTGCGCAATAGCATAGAGCAGTGGTCACTGTGCAATAGCATAGAGCAGTGGTCACTGCGCAATAGTATAGGGCAATGATCACTGCGCAATAGCATAGAGCAGTGGTCACTGTGCAATAGCATAGAGCAGTGGTCACTGCGCAATAGTATAGGGCAATGATCACTGCGCAATAGCATAGAGCAGTGGTCACTGTGCAATAGCATAGAGCAGTGGTCACTGCGCAATAGTATAGGGCAATGATCACTGCGCAATAGCATAGAGCAGTGGTCACTGTGCAATAGCATAGAGCAGTGGTCACTGCGCAATAGTATAGGGCAATGATCACTGCGCAATAGCATAGAGCAGTGGTCACTGTGCAATAGCATAGAGCAGTGGTCACTGCGCAATAGTATAGGGCAATGATCACTGCGCAATAGCATAGAGCAGTGGTCACTGTGCAATAGCATAGAGCAGTGGTCACTGCGCAATAGTATAGGGCAATGATCACTGCGCAATAGCATAGAGCAGTGGTCACTGTGCNGCAATAGCATATGGCAATGGTCACTGCGCAATAGCATAGGACAATAATCACTGCGCAATAGCATAGAGGAAAGGTCACTGTGCAATAGCATATGGCAATGGTCACTGCGCAATAGCATAGAGCAATGATCACTGTGCAATAGCATAGAACATAGGTCACTGCGCAATATCATAGAGCAATGATCACTGTGCACTAGCATAGAACATAGGTCACTGCGCAATAGCATAGAGCAGTGGTCACTGCGCAGTAGCATAGAGGAAAGGTCACTGCGCAATAACATAGGGCAATGATCACTGCCAATAGCATAGAGCAATGGAATGGTCACTGCGCAATAGCATAGAGCAATAGTCAATTCGCAATACCATAGAGAAATGATCAATGTAATACGATATTGTTGATTTTGTTTCACAATTTAACGAGACATACGCGGGTGGACGCATTATACCGGTGTAAATAATCATACGTATGCATTGATTCTCCCAAGGACGGGAACTCGAGTTTTGGTCAAGTGTACATTTTGTAAGTATGGATTACCTTCCCCTGATACGTTATTGATAGGTAAGGTCAAATGAAAATTTCCCGAACGATATACAACTTGCGATGGGGTTTAGACGATGTAAAGTCTTCTTCGCAATAGACCGTCTCGTCTAACCGACAAAGAGCTACTGCGATCTTGTTAGAGAGTGTGGAGACAACAACTCATATCTGCATTTGTAAATAAAAATAAAGCAACAGATAAGCGAGCGTTGCTAGAAATATTAAAGTTCAGAAATAATTCAGCTTTGTAGCACTCATGGGAGTCCGTCTAGCCATGTAATACAATACATACAATTAAGTACGCAATGATAAACATATTCCAGACCAGTTTAACCGTCAGTTAAGGTAACAGTCTATAAACTTCAGACAAAAATAAAATTAATTTTAAAAGCAATGTTATTATCAAACATTTGTAAATTATTCGAGCAAACAAATGTTTTTATAATTAACACATGTATTCAAGTGTTAATAATTAAGTCACATAAATAACTTGATACAAAATTAACGGCTGAAAGCTTAACTGGCGGTTAAGTTTTGAGAAACCGGGCCCAGGACATTGCAGTACACACCTGAATATTTTCTGCATGAGGACCCTCTTGTCCGGCTGACCCCACCAGTCAAACAGTGTAGACGTGGCATTCTTGATGGCCAGGGGACATTGTGGGTTCACACTGGCCAGAGTATTTGTCACTGCCACGTAGTACTCTACCAATACATGCTGTTCATCATGATTTGGGCCTTGTTCTGGGAAAACTGGACTTAATGAATGTGCGTAAAGTGTCGTCCCAGATTATCATGTGCAGTGCGCACAGGCAAGTCTGGGAAAACAGTTTCCGCCTTGACTGGATTTTCGTTAAGTAGAGACTTATTAAGCCCAGTTTTCACAGAACGAAGTTCATTTGTTGATAATAATATTAAAAGATTGTCGCCGATATAGGACCTACATTGCTTATTTCTGAAAGCATAAACATGAATCTGTTCGTTAGCCATTATGACTGTGTTCGACATGATGTTTGTAAAACTTAAATAATTGTGCTGGTCTACAACTTCTCTTACCCTTACATTTATGTCTCATTTTGTGTCAGTCTAAATAAATGTTATGTTATGTAACATTGTTTCACAACTGCATGTTTAGACAGATCAAGGTTGTCACTGACCCGTGAAATCCAGTGTGGCAAAGATGGGAGCACTGGACGCCACAGCTCCGTCCACGATATATGGGTAATGTGACCGCATCCACGCCGCGAGTGACCCTTCAAATGTCACATAAATACTTGTATTCTTAGAGATTGTTATTTGTAAATACACATTCAAACGTCACAAAATAGCAGATTTAGAGTACTGATGAAAAGTAAAAAGACTCTAGACATATCATCGGCATGGAAATTATTGTTTTCATCCGGACGTCGTTCAGTACATATAAGTTACCAGTTGCGTATACATTAAAGCACAACACATACACACATCCATTAACATAAAAATATTAAAGCTGGGTAAAAATGTGGTGGTATTATTAAGGCATATAAAGCGTACAGAAATTTAGAACGTCTGTTCATCAAAGTACTTCAAGTGCAAATGGTTACTAGGGTTACAGAACATATTTTTTTTACAGTTACAGTTAACAACCATATAGGATGCCGCAATGTCGCCTCGATATCTTTGGCGGGTAATATGTAATATAATAATGACAATGAATGACTATATTTGAGCCTCACTCGTGGAAAACGGGGTTTAATGCATGTGCAGTCGGCACAGGCTAATAATACACGACACTTTTCGCCTTTTTGGTATTTTTCGTTTAAATGAAGTCCCTTCTTTGCGAAAATCCAGTTCACTTTAAGGCGGAAAGTCTCGTCCATGCTTAGCCTGTGCGGATTGTACAGGCTAATATGGGACGACACTTTACGCTCATGAATGTAAGCACCGTGTTACCCGAGCGAGACACAATTTTACCCGAGTATCCGCCACCAAACACGATGATCTTGCTGCCCTGGATGGGATGTTGGTACCACAGCTTGAGGTACCCAATGAACTGGGCCGTGTCCGCTAGGGCCTGTTGAGAATTCAGGAATCGGAGACTACTGGAGGTGATGTTGCTTAAAAAAGAACAGCACTTAAGACTTTATATGGAAAAACTGGCCGTTATGCATGTGCGTTAATGGTCGTCCCAGAAAAACACCGCTTAGCAGTGATGAAACTTTCCGCTTTCATTGAATTTTTCTTTTAAAAGCAGTCTTTTCTAAGCGGAAATCCAGTTTAAGCGAAAGTGGGACAGCACTTAACGCACATACATTAAGTCCGGTTTTTTCAGAGCGCGGCTGATTATTAGTAAAAGTCTAGTCCTTTGCAATGAATCATAATACAGTGAAACATACAAACACATAATTATGTTTTTCTTTAAAGAGCCCAACGTACATATTTTTCTCAGTTATGAATACTGTTTGCAGTTTGTGTGTGTGTGAAACACCTCAATCATACGCCATATTATATGAATATCGGTACTCAGTGGTACGGTACTTAGGGTTTATATGTGGATTTATTAATTTGATTATAAAAATAAAAAGCACCTCCAGATTCGAAAGATACTGTAAACACTCGTTAGGTGTTTGACCTCTCTTGTGTTTTTTCAATGTGTGTCATCTGCCAAGCACGACCCAATACAAATCATAAGAAAACATTAGTTTATAAAATGCCACCTTCATGGAACGTGCAATTTCAATCGTTACGCCTTTAAACACATGTAGAACCGAACAGAACATATCTTTTTATGTTTCACATGTTACATAATACATAATAATTATCTATTGTGCAACAGGTGAACATATAGTTCGCAAATAATAATTTCATCTAACAGAAGTTCGAAAAAACATTAACGAAGTTATTATATGGGGAAGATGTTCATCGACCAGTATGAATTTTGTTAAATCTGGAATATGAGTTTATTTACATTACAATAAGTGAGTCATCGAATAAAAGAAGCTACAATGGATTCAATGATAAGAAATAGAGAATCCAACACTTATAAAAGTATAAAAGCACCTTCTTATTAGTTCATCACCTACACTGTATTGCCAGGGATTAAATGCTTTGACTTTCATATAACCGTTATATCAAAAAGCTAATTATAAAACACAGATCGACGTGACAAAATACAGCTGAAGAGAAGTTTAGACCATTAAAAAGCTTTAACATGTCGCAAAATTGTTAATGCAATTATTTTCAGTAAATCCCATGAACTCACTCAGTGGGCGTGCTCTCTCCGAAGAACCTGTGTTCCAACAGCACCATGAACGCCCCGTGCTCTCGTGCGTACTCAAACCAAGCTCCTGTCACGAGCCAGACCGGGTTGACCGCCGACTGGCCGCCCAGCATCAGGAAGACGGGACCACCGGCCCGGAACGTGACGTTGTTCAGGAAGTAACGCTAAGAACGTTATTAATACAACTTTGCGTACGGATCATTGAATTGGGTTAGTATTTGAACGAATGATCATCATATGCAATTCATGTGAGTTTAGCTGATATAAGAAGACGAATTAGTATAATTTTTATAAATAGTTACACCAATAATAATAGCAACAACACCATCAGCAGATGCAGCAACACAAACAACAGCAACAACAACAACACCTAAAAAATAAAAAAATAAAATAAATAAAAAAATAAATAATAATAATAATAATAATAATAATAATAATAATAATAATAATAATAATAATAATAATAATATTAATTATTATTATAAGAATAATAATGATAAAATATTGTATCTGAGTATAAGTGCATTTCATGTCAATCTTGTTACATTACCTGCTTCCAATAGTTGAAGTTGCTTCCATCAAAATGGTCCAGCGACTGAAACTCGTAAAACTGCTCAACTGGTAGTAGGAGGCCTGGAGTGGTGGGTCCCGGCTCCACATTCCAACCGCCGAAGCCGGGCTCAGAAAACAAGAATCCTTGCGCAGTGGCGAAAAGTAATAGTGTCACTACAACACATTCCGAAGCAAATGTAGTCATGGTTGACGCTTAGATCAGTTATTTGTACATACATGTACTGTTTGTGAAGGTATTGATAATTGTTAGTGTTTACGGTTTCGATACGTAATGTTCCCGATTATATANGAAGCCGGGCTCAGAAAACACGAATCCTTGCGCATTGGCGAAAAGTTATAATGTCACTACAGCACATTGCGAAGCAAATACATTCATTGTAGTCGCTTAGATCAGTTATGTGTATATACATGTAGTTTTAAGGACGGTAATAGTAGTTGTTAGTGTTTACGGTTTCGATACTCAATGTTCCCGATTATATATCATATATTTAGCTATTGATAACAGTTAAATGACCCTGTAGTCTTGTTGGATAAGTCGCTATTGTATTAACACTTAGGTAAATTATCAGTCCGATATATAAACCAATGGTGGGGGAAAAGTACCTTCATTTGGCGTTTCCAAAAGAGGGATAGGGGAATCATGAGATCAAACTATGACGAGTTGCACGGAAAACGGCTTCAAAGGTCAACGATTTTGTGATGGAAATGGAATTCAAACAGGTATTGCCATATATTGCTTACTTAAGTCAATTGTGTATACAAATGTACATGTATTACGGAATATCTTTAGGGCCATCGTGGTTACACTTTAAAATCCAGAGGGCGAGAATGCGAGAACGTGAGAGTACGATGACGAGAATGCGACAATACGATGACAACAGTGCGACAATACGATGGCGAGAATGCGAGAACGCGATGGCGAGAATGCGAGAACGCGATAGTACGATGAAGACAATGCGACAGTGCGATGACGACAGTGCGACAATACGATGGCGACAGTGCGATAGTACGATGGTGACAATGCGATAATGCGAGAACGCGAGAGTACGATGAGGAGAATGCGACAATACGATGACGACAGAGCGACAATACGATAGCGAGAATGCGACAACGCGATGGCAAGAATGCGGGAATGCGAGAACGCGAGAGTACAATGACGAGAATGCGACAATACGATGGCGACAGTGCGACAATACGATGACAAGAAGACGAGAAAGCGATGGCGAGAATGCGATGATACGATGGCGACAGTACGATATGACTATCGCATTGTTGCCATCGCACTATCGCAATGTCNCGTCATCGTATTATCGCACTGTCGCATTGTCGTCATCGTACTATCGCGTTCTCGCACTCTCGTCATCGCGTTCTCGCATGCTCGCCATCGTATTGTCGCACTGTCGTCATCGTTTTGTCGCATTTTCGTCATCGTACTCTCGCGTTCTCGCATTCTCGCCCTCTGGATTTTACTTTGTAACCACGATGGCCCTAACGGTATTCCATAGTTTCCCCAAAGGTGTATATGGACGAGATAAGACAGAGTCAGATGCTCGAATTATTGAAATTCTTGGGTTTATTATTATTTTGACGTCCATTGTTTATGCCTTTAACAAACGTCTTCGCACAGCGTTACCGTGCGATTTGGAAGATTAACAGTTACTTAAATTCAAGGGTGGTCAATGCGGACACCATAATGATACCATATCATCAGTTTATAAGTGTTGTATTCGTTTTTATTTATATATCCTAGTAATGTTTCCGGTGTTTCGGTATTATATATATTTTATGTTGGTATACGGTACATTATAGTCATACGAAGTTATGTTAGGTTTAGACAATAAAAAAAACGCCAGAATTCCAATACTAGTAGCCGTTTGACGACCCTACTGGTACTCAATTTATTTACTTATTTTAATATTTGTATCAATATACTTATACTAAAGCCAACTACTATATTTAATTACCAAAAATGTACGTTGAATTGAAATAAACGTCAAAACTAATACATGTATATGAAAACCTTTACGAGCCTAACTCCAATAAAATAATCCATGCGAGATAACAGACAATGTTAAACTATGAAAGTCAGTTTGAGTATATATGGCTTCTGCAATAAATAAACATCTGAGTGTATTTGCTCAAAGCGGTTTATCAATGTGCGGGAACGAAAACTGTCACGTGACCACAAATGCGAACGACCACAGCTATTTTGCGGACAAAACGTCAATGGAAGGTATGTTTTCTTATATTTTCTCCGTTTTAGCAGAACACATGTTACAATGTCTTGGCGCACCGTACGCAGTGCGAATTCTTCTTTCCATTGATGTATTGCTCATATTTTTAGGTATAATACTTTCTGAGAACATTCAAAGACAAATATCGAATTCGACGATGCAGACGACCACACATTTTTATTAATACCTGAGTGTGTTGTTAAAGCGATTAAAACTTAAGGTTTTATTACTGTCAGTATGCTCGGCGTTGCTGTATAACCCAACTTTTCCCCTTTACCTGACCTTTGTAAGTGTCCAATAGAATTCAAATAAAATTTCCCGCGGCTAGATACGATGAATGCACTTCATTCAGTCCATTGGCTGATTTGAGCATAATCCTCC